>SJYC01059673.1:0-15634 GCA_006408675.1 Madoqua kirkii
AAGATTCAGACACGACTGAGTGACCGAACTGACTTGGTTTTTCAAGCCTCCAAACATCTTTGTATTCTTCCACCCACAATGTTTTTGTTTTTTGTTTTACAAACTTGCATTCCAGTGTTTGTATAGCTCCTAATTATATTACATTTATCCATTATGACAATAATTATAATATTTTAGATAAATACTAATACAGTAGGACTGGATTCTGTAAAAACTTTAGCTGAAAATGGGTTCTTGTCCCCTCAATCCCAGAAGGTGGAATTTACATGCACACAACTATCTTACTTAAACTTCCGGGGGCTAATATTTCTGCCCACTTACATGCATTCCTCTCAAAATGCTTATCAGTTTTCTTCTTTATAAAGTTCATTGTCTACTCCATGGTTACAAAATTTACAAATCAAATTGATGTTAGTTTATTATCAATTAATTATTTGATTTACGCTTAAATATGAGAAACACAGCGATAAGAGAAGGTACTTTTTTTCTCTTTATGCCTTTTGGCATAAGAATACTTTATTCACCATATGAGTATGATTTTCATAATAAAGTAACAGTTTTAAATTGAAATAAAAACTTCTGAATTTATGTGATATACTTAATATGAAATGCACTTGAAATTTCTAGGGAATGACTATGTATTGTTGAACACAGCTTTGGAAATGAAATATCAATTATAGAACTGCCTCTGTTACACCTGTTTTCTGATTAATTTCAGGGATGTGTTTATTGAACGAAAAACAACTGATAGATAACTCATCTTTATGGGCCATCTGTTGCCATGGTAATGATAATGTGACATTCTTCCAAGTGAAGGTTTTGTTCCGAAAACAATAATGAGTAACATCCTTTCAAACCCAAAGATGAGCAGGTTGGGCTGTTTTTCTAGAAAGAGTGGGAATGCAGGATCCTGACAGTCTCACGAAGGCGTTTCTCCCTGTCACATCCTACCACCTGCTATTCAGAAATATATATTTTTTGTGCATGTAAAAGTTCCTATTCAGTGTCTTTTTGCTAGAATAGTAACTACATAAAATAAAAGTACTGCTCTGGCATAACTAGATTGCTTTGTTATTCACGTGAAACTAACACAACACTTTAAATCATCTATCCTCCAGCAGAAGTTTTTTGAAGTATTGCTTTTGGGCAAAGAACAAGAAATGAATTAGTGTGTCTTCAATAAGCTGACCTGTTTGTTGCTACTGAGAAAGGTCCCCATCATCAATTAATAGATCATCTAATTCTAGTGACTCAAACCACAAAGATAATTTTCAACTGAAGTTCATCAACAGAAACCTTCTCCAAGCAACCCAAACTCCCCAAACTTTTACCCTTCAAATGTCTCTCAACAATCCATTGACACCTAGGGCTTTTCATCCTTTATTCAGTATTGTTGCTTAGAATTTGCCAGGCAAATACTGGACAGAATATAATATTCCTCTAGGTGGTGGGGATCTGAGAGACTAATCAGAAGTCCTTAGCAAGGAAGAGCAAACCACTGTGTGTGTGTGTGTGTGTGTGTGTGTGTGTGTGTGTTGTGAGATGAGAGGTTAGATTTCTGTACTTGAAGGAGGAGAAACTATGCATGATGCCTAGGTGATGCGTATTGTATACAGCACTGAGGTAATTCATTGGTGGGAAGATTTAGAAAGTATCAGGTCCAGTGAACCGAACCCATCATGCATGGGACTGACACCTGGATCTCATGACGAGGGCCATTGCTGAAGGGGGGCCAAATCAAAAAGACTCAGCCCAGAGGATGTTTATATTCAAGAAGCAATAAAACAAAAAGTCAAACAAGCTTAGAACTGAATAGAGCTGTAACATGTTGATCACCCTCTCCTGTTTGTTGTTTTTTTTTAATTAATTTTTGTTGGGGTATAGTTGCCTTACAATATTGTGTTAGTGTCTACTGTACAGCAAAATGAATCAGTCATGTAGATACATATATCCCCTCTTTTTTGGACTTCCATGCCATTTAGGTTACCATTGGGCATGAAGTAGAGCTTCCTGTTCTACAGTAGGTTCTCATTCAGTTCAGTTCAGTTCAGCTGCTCAGTTGTGTCCGACTCTCTGCGGCCCCATGAATCGCAGCACGCCAGGCCTCCCTGTTCATCACCATCTCATCTCCTGGAGTTCACTCAGACTCACGTCCATTGAGTCAGTGATGCCATCCAGCCATCTCATCCTCGGTCGTCCCCTTCTCCTCCTGCCTCCAATCCCTCCCAGCATCAGAGTCTTCTCCAATGAGTCAACTCTTCACATAAGGTAGCCAAAGTACTGGAGTTTCAGCTTTAGCATCATTCCTTCCAAAGAAATCCCAGGGCTGATCTCCTTCAGAATGGACTGGTTGTATCTCCTTGCAGTCCAAGGGACTCTCAAGCGTCTTCTCCAACACCAGAGTTCAAAAAGTTCTCACTAGTTATCTATTTTATATATAGTGTATATGTACCAGTATCAGTCCCCCCTCCCCATTGGTATCTATACATCTGTTCCTTATGTCTGCAACTATGTCTGCTTTGCAAACAGGATTATCTATCTCACATCCCCCTTTCTATCTTCTTGGTCTTTGTTTCCCTCATTCCTCCAAGCTTCTCTATTTATCTCTCCACTTTCTTTGGCTTTCTCCTTTACTTTTCTTCCAGGCTTACAGGGATCCCTAGGAGGATTAGTTAATGTGATATGAATGAGAAGAGGAAATCTCTGGACCTAGAATGCATCTCCATACTCTGCCATAAAACTGCCCGAAACCAGTTTTTCAATATGATGTTTTGCTTATATAACTGCTCCTGCCACCCCAAACAAATTCTCTGTCCAAGGTTACAAAATAGTAGAAGTTAAATTGTCTTTCTGGGACTTTCATTTTCAGACTTTATTTTGTATCCAGGGGCACGTATCCAGGGGCACGTGTGTTCGGCAGGGAGGCAGAGGCAGGGGAACAGTCATTCAGGACCAGCTCTATCTCAAGACACTGTATCACTCACCCTCCTCCACGTCTCATTGTCTCATAGCATTAACCATCTAACCCGAGCATCACTGTCTCCACTTTAGAACTGAAGATTCAAAATTTAAGCATCTGTTGGACAATCGCATGGTCTCTAAACAAAGAACTGTCTACAATAAATTAATCTCAGTCCAAAATCTATACATTTTTACTATATAATTTAGAAGACAGTGTTTGTGTGTGTATAAGAGAAAGAGGGAGAGGTGGAAGAATAAAATGGAAAATGTGCTGGAGGAGAAAAATGGTTACTAATCTTTGAATACAGGAAGCTTAAGTGTAATTTCTTAAGTAACACTTAAATCAAAAATGATTAAGACAAATCCAGCACAATTCTACATTTATTGCAAAAAGAATCACATTATTAACACAGCTTCCTTTTTATAGCAATGTTTTTATTCCAGAGATTCAGAAATCATTTAGCAAACATAACACTTTATCACCAAACTTTAAAATACATAGAATGGTCTCTTCCATGAGATGCTCCATTGCAGGAGCATATTCATGATAGTTAATACAGCCATTTTATACAATAATATAGACTATATCCATTACACATATTCCTCATTGCCATATACTTGGAGTCATTACCATCAAAATTAAATCATGAACATTGGGATACATGTGTCTTTTTAAAATTTATGGTTCCTCATGCATATATACGGAATCTAGAAAGCTGGTATTGATGAACCCATTTGCAGGCCAGCAATGGAGATGCAGAAATAGAGAACAGACTTGTAGACACGGTAGGGGCAGGGAAGCAAGGGTGGGATGAATGGAGAAAGCCATAGGGAAACATACACTCCATCATATGTAAAGCAGATAGCCAGTGGGGATTTGCTGTTTGCCTCCGGGAGCTCAAGCTGGTGCCCTATGACTGACAACCTAGAAGGCTGGGATGGGGTGGGCGGTGGGAGAGAGGCTCAAAAGGAGGGGACTTATGTATACCTATGGCTGATTCATGTTGATGTATGGCAGAAACCAATAAAACATTGTGAAGCAACTATTCCTCAATTAAAAATAATTTGTTTTTAAAAAAGAAATAATTGGGGAAGAAAGAAAAGAGTTAAAAAAAATCATACACACAAAATTAAACAACACCAGAGTTCAAAAAGTTCTCACTAGTTATCTATTTTATATATAGTGTATATGTACCAGTATCAGTCCCCCCTCCCCATTGGTATCTATACATCTGTTCCTTATGTCTGCAACTATGTCTGCTTTGCAAACAGGATTATCTATCTCACATCCCCCTTTCTATCTTCTTGGTCTTTGTTTCCCTCATTCCTCCAAGCTTCTCTATTTATCTCTCCACTTTCTTTGGCTTTCTCCTTTACTTTTCTTCCAGGCTTACAGGGATCCCTAGGAGGATTAGTTAATGTGATATGAATGAGAAGAGGAAATCTCTGGACCTAGAATGCATCTCCATACTCTGCCATAAAACTGCCCGAAACCAGTTTTTCAATATGATGTTTTGCTTATATAACTGCTCCTGCCACCCCAAACAAATTCTCTGTCCAAGGTTACAAAATAGTAGAAGTTAAATTGTCTTTCTGGGACTTTCATTTTCAGACTTTATTTTGTATCCAGGGGCACGTATCCAGGGGCACGTGTGTTCGGCAGGGAGGCAGAGGCAGGGGAACAGTCATTCAGGACCAGCTCTATCTCAAGACACTGTATCACTCACCCTCCTCCACGTCTCATTGTCTCATAGCATTAACCATCTAACCCGAGCATCACTGTCTCCACTTTAGAACTGAAGATTCAAAATTTAAGCATCTGTTGGACAATCGCATGGTCTCTAAACAAAGAACTGTCTACAATAAATTAATCTCAGTCCAAAATCTATACATTTTTACTATATAATTTAGAAGACAGTGTTTGTGTGTGTATAAGAGAAAGAGGGAGAGGTGGAAGAATAAAATGGAAAATGTGCTGGAGGAGAAAAATGGTTACTAATCTTTGAATACAGGAAGCTTAAGTGTAATTTCTTAAGTAACACTTAAATCAAAAATGATTAAGACAAATCCAGCACAATTCTACATTTATTGCAAAAAGAATCACATTATTAACACAGCTTCCTTTTTATAGCAATGTTTTTATTCCAAGATTCAGAAATCATTTAGCAAACATAACACTTTATCACCAAACTTTAAAATACATAGAATGGTCTCTTCCATGAGATGCTCCATTGCAGGAGCATATTCATGATAGTTAATACAGCCATTTTATACAATAATATAGACTATATCCATTACACATATTCCTCATTGCCATATACTTGGAGTCATTACCATCAAAATTAAATCATGAACATTGGGATACATGTGTCTTTTTAAAATTTATGGTTCCTCATGCATATATACGGAATCTAGAAAGCTGGTATTGATGAACCCATTTGCAGGCCAGCAATGGAGATGCAGAAATAGAGAACAGACTTGTAGACACGGTAGGGGCAGGGAAGCAAGGGTGGGATGAATGGAGAAAGCCATAGGGAAACATACACTCCATCATATGTAAAGCAGATAGCCAGTGGGGATTTGCTGTTTGCCTCCGGGAGCTCAAGCTGGTGCCCTATGACTGACAACCTAGAAGGCTGGGATGGGGTGGGCGGTGGGAGAGAGGCTCAAAAGGAGGGGACTTATGTATACCTATGGCTGATTCATGTTGATGTATGGCAGAAACCAATAAAACATTGTGAAGCAACTATTCCTCAATTAAAAATAATTTGTTTTTAAAAAAGAAATAATTGGGGAAGAAAGAAAAGAGTTAAAAAAAATCATACACACAAAATTAATTCACGAGATTCTACCTGAGGTTAGACTTCCTTGTACTTCAAAATAACCAAATCAATTTAGCCTTAATCCAGTTGTTTCAAAAAGGTTATATCCAAGTCTATATACACTTTTTTCACATGCACCCTGGGAGACATTTAAGGAAAGTTAACATGAAAACAAACTTCTCTCTACCTTCAGCTATATTGTCAGTTCATAGCAGAAACCCTTCCCTTCCCTAAAATTAAAAAAAATAATAATTGTGATTAAACAAAAGAGAGAAAAAATAATAAATTTTCTTCAGAAAATAAATACTAAGAGTTAGACTGTTTTTCTTTTGATAGTAGCTATGAATTTTCAGTATCTTCAAAAGTCTGAAACTTGGACCAACAAGTATGTAATTTTTCTTTTGTTGAATTTTTGGACATAAAATGGAATTTCTAATGAACATGAACTTTTATAAGGTTCCTTTGATTACTATTGTAGTTATTTGGCAGAAGACACTGAGAATCTATTCTCAATCCATTCCTATAGTTGGAGATTGAAAAAAAAAAAAAAAACCCTGCACATTTATCCTTTAGGCAAAGGACAGAAAAATAAAGGTAAAATTATACTTTTACTTTACCAGACACCAATAAAAATACCCAGATTTGTATATGAATGGTAGAAATGTTAATGGGAAACATTTCTGAGTGATATTGGTCCACAATAGTTGATTTCCACTATTACCTATTAAGAGATAGCTCCCTCATCAATATGTATTCACCTGACATCTCACTTGGGCTACATTTCAGTTCAGAGTGCCTTGAGGATATTTTACATTTTATAACCTAAAACATAGAAATTTAGTTGAAAACTAAATTCTTCATTTTCTCTGAAGCTTTACATTCCAAATCTGTTGTGCCAACATTAGCTCAATCTCCTTGGCTAGAAATATGCATAATATTTGTTCTATATTAGGAGGAGTCAAAGTATGATAAAATACTGTTACTCATTTGTCATTTTTCTCAGGTATACACATTGCTTTCCATTTCTCTTGTCACCATCATGATATAGGCTCTTGTCACTTCCTATTTACATTCTTAAAACCATGTCCCCTTGATATCTTGTCTATCAATCTCCATCTCCCAAATATAGACTGCATGCAATTCACCGCCAGGATAATGATTTCCAAACTTCAGCCTAATCATTACATCATCCTGTCCAGAACCGTCCAATGACTGGGTCCTGCCTCTTGTAAACTGTTTAACACAGTCTGGTCCTCCTTAGCCTAAATCCATCTCCCGCTGTTTCCCAAGGAGAATATTTTAACACTGAGTTTCTTTTTCTAGGCTTAGACTGCCTTCTTTCCTCTGCTGTATCAATTACATCCTTTTTCATTCAACCTCACCTCTGAAATGAAGCCTTTTCTTACTGCTTTAGCGTCAGACAAGCCAATGGATAGCTGAATCCAGCAAGCTAAGGACCGCTAAAAAGTGTACCAAGCAGGATTGCATCAAGTAAATTTGTTATCCAAAGTCTAAATATTTCCAAAAAATGTTCTTTTTTAACATTTACTGTGCAGAAAATAAATTGTGTGTGTGTTTCAGGTCAATGATAGAATCATAGAATGTTAGGGTTAGAAAGACACCCATATAATCTCACTTCATTATTTTAAAGGTTAAGAATATGAGAACCAGATGGTGGGAGTCACTTGCCCAAGCTTGCTCCTGTGGCAGTTGAGATGCCCCAGCTTTCCTCTGTTGATAATAGAGATAAGAAGCTTCATCAGATTAAGAAATCTACTCCTACCAGACAAAAAGGTCAGTATCTTTCTTTCTTCTAGGTGCAGCCATGTCTAGTTTTATTTTATTTTTTTGCTTCATGAACTATCCACTATTATTCTTATGTAAAATGCAATTAACTTGAAAATAACTTAGATGCTTTTATTTTGAAAAAGACACCTTTTCATTGTTGATACTAAGACTGTTATTCTCAGATTGATTTGTGATTTACAGTTCATATAAAGTCAATAAGAACTTCCCTGGTGGCTCAGATGGTAAAGCATCTGTCTACAATGCGAGAGACCTGGGTTCGATCCCTACGTTGGGAAGATTCCCTGGAGAAGGAAATGGCAACCCACTCCAGTACTCTTGCCTTGAAAATCACATGGATGGATGAGCTTGGTGCAGGCTACTGTCCACGGGGTCGCAAAGAGTCGGGCACGACTGAGCGACTTCACGACTTCACTTAAAGTCAATAACTAATCTTGTAGCAATAGCAGAGCTTTGTTGACAGACAGGGAAGATAACAACAGAGACTATTATCTTTCTCAAGTGCTAAAGTTTCAACCATGCAGAAAAATACAGCATCTTTTTCTTGTCCTTGGGGTGGATATAATCAGGGCAATATGAAGAGATGTAGGCAGAGGCAAAAGTAATTTAAAATAAGATACTTACAAATATCATATGTAAAATTTTATATAAATTATAAATTTTATAAATATAAAATTTTTAATAATTTAGGACTTCCCTGGTGGCTCAGACAATAAAGTGTCTGTCTACAATGCAGGAAACCTGGGTTCGATCCCTGGGTTGGGAAGAGTACCCTGGAGAAGGAAACGGCAATCCACTCCAGTACTATTGCCTGGAAAATCCCATGGAACAAGGAGCCTGGTAAGGCTACAGTCCATGGGGTCTTTTTTAATAATTTAAAATCTAGATTCATCTATATCCATCTGTCTATCTGTCTGCATAAATACAAATCACTTACGTGGCAAAGTAGCTTAATAAATTGGGCCATGCCCTTTCCCAAAAGCAAACATCCACAGTGCAAAATAAATATTGTGTTGGCCAAAATAGTTCATTCAGGTTTTTCTTTACAGTGTTGCAGAAAGACTCAAACCAACTTTTTGACCAACCCAGTAAAATAAAACAAATAAAAATACACTTTGAAAGTGGAACAAGACCTATATAGAAGCCCTCATATATTTTAAATATGTTGTGAACAACACTGATTAGTACTCAGAACCTTCACTCTCTTTCAATCTTTATCTGAATTTTAGAGTCCATTCTAAGTCAGGACTCTGTATTGGACAAAGAGAGTTACACCTGCCAGTCACATTAACATCATCCATGTCATCCACTCAGTTAGCTAGGTCAGATTCTCACTGAAAACTGCTTTTAATAAAAATAAATGCAATTATTTTATGGTAGAATCAATTCTGAAACCTTTCCTCCATAAGATGGAAGAAAACAAAGTGCAAAATATTAGTTTTAAGGATGCTGATACTAGAAAAACAAAGAATTTGGGGACAAACCTATGGGATGACAGAGACTGGATTTCACTGTGAATGACTGAACTGAATGAACTAATGAAAAGAAGCAGTCAACGTTGATATTTAGAGATATACTGTATCAGAGCATTTATTATATTCTTCAGATTTGAATAGTTTTAGTTGTAGGTGGAAAGGACATTACTGAATAGAAGTAGACCATGATTTAAAATGATTTAAAATTACTGGGAATTTCTTGAGGATAATTTCCTAAGAAAATTACAATAAAAAAGAAGAATGTTGCTGCCCCAGGCAATCAGAAGATTATTTAGAACAAAATTCAACCAAAATATACAATGAAGTATTTGGTATCTTGAGAGACCAGGAAAGAGAGAAGTGTGCCTCTGAAAGTTTTATATGATAAGGGAAAAAATAGAAAAGGAATAAGGAAGAAAAGGAAGAAGGGACAGAGGGAAGGAAAAAGCCACACAACTCCATGAGATGATACAAGGCTCTTTATTTTTTATATAAATTCTCTCCATAAATCACTGAACAAGTTATGCCCCTCCGTGTTTTTATGTATTGCTTCTAGGCTCCCAGAGTTGTCTATGGCCCCACTGGGCATTAATTGAAAGGAAATGAGGCCTTTGGGCAGAATGATAGTTCCCTACAGAGTCTATGAACTTCCCATCAGAGATGCCAGATCCTGGACCAGTCCCATGGGATGCTCAAGGTGTGCGCTCAGCATATATCTCTCAGTCTAGATACTTTTCTGTCTACTTTCCAATCACTCCATCTTTCGTTCACTTCTCCCCTAATGGCATCCAGATATACATCCAGGTATATATTCCACTCCATAAATTATAATAGTGATTTGTACCATTTGGTTGCAACAAATCCCATATGTACGTCTAAGCAGAAATCTAAAGGAGAGAATAGCAGACAGGTCAGAACTTGTTGGCAAATAATACACCTTACATCACAACAGAGCATTTCATTTGGAGAAGCAGATAGCAGATCAACTGCGGAATAAAAGGAGGGCAAGGAGCAGTATCAGGCTGGAGGTGAAGGACACATACTGTGAGGAACCAGCAACACACGGTACCTATGAGGAGTCAATGACATTTTCTCTTAGGGATTTGAGTAAAATAATTTGATATTTATTTTAGATCTTTGAACTTGCATATGAAGCACTGATTGGAAGTGCTCAGTCAAGTGTTGCTTGAGTCCAAGCTTCTCGTTACGCCCACAACCACTCCAGGAGATGAACTGAGTGTGCAGTCACTACTGCACAAAATTTTCTTACCTCAAATGTTAAAGATTCATGAAAATAAATATCCATTTCTCTCAATATGAATATAATGATAAACACTGGGTAGACGTGTTATGTTTATCATTTGGTTCACTTATTTATTGTCCCATTGCCAAAACCTTTAGAGTCTATTCTTCTCCATAAAATAAAAAGGTATCATTGAGAATATATAAAAATGATAATATTAAGAGTCTCTAAGCTAATACAATAGAATTACAACTAGGTTTTTGCTCAAGGAGTCAATGGCATTTGGTAGCTAAGGTATGATCTACCCAAACTACTAGCCCCTCAGCTTGACTAACTGACTCTTTAAAACGTCAGCCATGTCATGAAGCAAGGAAAGTATCTTCATCTCTTTTATAAAAAATATTTTCAATACAAAAATGATGCAAGAGAAAATATTTTAATTTGCTTACAAAGAGTCTATCATTTTAAAGCTTGAACACACATATTTTCCCCATAAACTATTGCATAACAATTATATTTTCTAATATTTATATTAATTTATACTATGGCAACCCACTCCAGTACTCTTACCCGGAGAATCCCATAGAGGGAGAAGCCTGGTAGGCTACAGTCCATGGAGTCACAAAGAGTTGGACATGACTGAGTGACTTCACTATACATGAATGTTGATTAATAATACATGTTTAGGTTAAGGTGAACAATTAGTCTGAAACAAAATTGATTTGAGTGACTGTGTTCTTGAGGTACTCATAAATATCCAAGTGCAAAGTAAGCATTGTTTTAACTTTGAGGCTGCATATTATGTTTGCATAAATCAGTTTTCTACTTAGAAGGCAATTTTATCCAGCAGAAAAGATGTGATTTTTCTTTAAAACATGGAACATAATGGGTGTAATTATTTGGATGCAGGATACACAAAACTTTGCTGTAAATGGTGCATAAATGTGGCCTCATTTTGCATTGATTTATGAGCCATATATAGCCCAGGCCGCCATATCCCCTGCATCATGTATAAATAGATTGTGTGGAACTGAAAATTCACATCTATCCATTGTGAAATAGAATTACCTGAAATGGTACGGAACAGTAGTCTACGTAATGCTACATTTACACAATGAAGATAATGTAGGGATGCTAAATTGAGCTACATAAAATGTTTGTAATATTACTCCAAACAGAACACCCTTGAGAGCTTTTATTTTCACTACTTTGGGGTGCTTTTCAAAATAGCAAGTCCATTTCTGATTCTTACAAAATCTGGGCAACTGACAGACTCTTCTGGAATTCTTTCTATTCAATTACCAAAATTGGTAGTGGTGGCCTTTATTTCTGAACTTTAATTTTGTTATCCACAGACTAATTCTCATTTAGAGATTATCACTAACACTCTCTCATAGGAATGAAAAGACAATTCTCCGGATAATTAGAAATGTGCATAAGCTACCTAAAGAGCTCTTAAAAAATAATTTTATGTGAAATACATTTGCTGTAAATGAAAAATCCAACCACACAATTTATCTTGTAGAGACGTCACTTGAATGTTCAGTTTACAAAATTTGGAAACACAGTTTGAGAGCCTGCTATGTGTAGGGCATTATGCTAGGGCATACTGGAAATGGAACCATGCATCACAGCCAGTATCATGGAACTCACTGCATGTTTTTCACTGGGCAAAAATTTCAGGTTTGACTAAACCCACAGGTTATCTTTTCACCTTCAATTCATAGGTGGGATGCTTCAGAATTCAGAAGAGAAGTTTGAAACAAGACTTATTGAAACACAGTGTATAGAGGAGGATACAGAAAACTTGATCTCAGGTGAGAAACTAACATTTGTCTGAAACTCTGATTCAAGGAAGTGAATGGGGTACACTCCAGGAAACACACAGAAAGATAAGCAGACAATTCAGGGCAAAAAGCTCACCAGGTTCTCTAGTAAATAGATATTAAAACATTTGATCAGATCCACTCAATATTGTATCTGCTTTCACTAGAACTACGGTTTATCTAGCTCTTTGGGAATTTACATGCAATTCTCATAGCATGCCAATCATTTTGTGGGCTTTATAATGTGTTAATTAACCTTCGTCTGTAGAGTTGCAAATAAAGATACTAACTGAGTTCAAGATTCTGAAACAGGTTTAATTTCTATCTGGTTGCATTACTGAGTAAAATAAACACTTAGACTTCATGTAACAAAATAAAGTATGGCTAGAGCTAGAAACTCAATCAAAGAGAATCAGGAAAAATAATTCAAGGAATGATATGTGACCGAGGTCTCTGCCAGGTAGAGAAAGGAGAGGACAACTCACATAGTGTAAATAGTATGAGCTGAGCCTTTTTCAAGGATAAGTTGTTTCTTTCTTTGCCTTTCATTATTAACACTTAATTTTTAGTCTTCTCACTGTTTTTTTCTTGCGACCTCATTTTTTATTTCCTTAAACCTTCAGTAGATTTAGTAACAAAAAAATAAAATGAAGAATAACATCAACAGGTTAATTCCATGCATATAACTTTCAAAAATATGCAAAAGAAAACATGATGTACAACCTGAAGGGCTGAGGTGGGGAGGAAGGTGGGAGAGGGGTTCAGAAGGGAGAGGATACATGTATGCCTTTGGCCATTTCATGCTAATGCATGACAAAACCCATCACAATGTTGTAAAGTAACCATCCTCCAAATAAATAAATAAATTTTATAAAAAGATACCATTAAGCCCCCCCAAAAAACTATGATGTAGGATTAAAAATGCAGGCTTTAATTCATAAAGTAAAACAAGAGAATGGTAAATTTAAAAACCAATTAAGCGAGCAGTTATTTCTGTGATAAATGGGAATCATTCAGAATAAGAAAAAGTTATGTACACATGGCTCCAAAGGAAATTGTTATACTCACTCTTGAGTTGGTGAGTGGCATCACATTTTTAACATTTTTCATCATGGTTTTAGGGTGGGCTCTCTGGGAAGCTGATAGCGTGTCCCGTAGGACATGTACAGGGTTTTCTCTTTGGTATCAACACTACACTATGAAAGGTAGGGGGAGGAAGCAGGATTGGGTAGAGGGGGAAGCCAGACGTGATGCAGGCCCGCAAGCCTCAGCTGAACTCTTGGCAAGACCAGCGCTCAACTGTCAGTCATCCCAAAAGAGCCTGAAATAGCTGGGCCCCTATAACTGGCCTCATCAGTCACCAGATGTGAGCCATCCCCAGGCAGACAGGATCCCCTGCAACTGAAGTTACCACTGAAAGGGCTGACAGCTAAAGGCTGTCTACCAACATTTCCAGCATCTGGGAGAGCAGAGTCTTCCTTGAAGGGTGATCTGAGTGGCATATGTGACTTTGTAAAGAGAATACAATATTTTAAAAAACATACTGAAAAATCACCTGAACTCATCAATGTTTTTAAAATTGAATCATTTCTTTTACTTGAGATCACAGAAAACATTCTATACAATATACAGTGCCTCTTTCTTTTCCACATATTTTTTTAATAGAAATGTGTTTTCAAGTTCTTTCAGCATGCTCGGACCTAAGGTCAGATTCCAGAGACTGCTCTCATTTATTTGACTTTGCAATTCCTTATATTTTCCTTCATCTATTTCAGTCTACCATTTTCATTCCACAGTGGTATTAAAACTCAGTTTCTTAACCATTTCTTCTGGCTGAAGAAGTTAGGACAGAAAGATAAATCATCTTTTACCATGCTTTAACAATTGTAATTTAGCATCTCACAAACTTTCCCAAGCAGAGGTGTATTTCTTCCATGGTATTGTTTTTTTAAAAAAACTAAGTAGGTATTTAGGATTTATTCATGAGCCTTAGCACAACAGTGTAACTAATTCCCGCTGATGCTTATCAGATTCAGCCTAATTGTATAGTGTCTTGACACTCTGTAGGTACTCATTAGATTGGGTTATACCCCCTTCACGAGACCCTCACCACTTTCTGCAGGGCGTCTATCCAGATCTAGCACACTGTGCATTTATTACCAATTTCCTCCTTTGTCTATATGCTAGGCTGAGATAATTTTGATGAGCTTCTATTTTATCCTATGTATCTCGACCTACTTTTTCCCTTGGCCCCAAAGACTCTTTCTGTACTTGCCATGAAGATTTCTCTTTTCCTTGAGTTACTTTTTTCTTTAAAAAAAATCATATTAATGATTCAGTGAGAGGACACATATCCCCATTATTCAAGAAATTGTTTACCTTTTCTCTTAAGTAGCTTCTCTCCCTAAATAAAATGTTTATGAAGTCTATCACTATATATGCTTTTATCAATTGTTTTGACATTGAACAGTATTTCCCCCATACTGCTCCAAAGTATTCATCATTCCTTCAATAAGATGAAAATTTTATAAATCTGTGCTTGCTGCTGCTGCTGCTAAGTCACTTCAGTCATGTCCGACTCTGTACAAGCCCATATACGGCAGCCCACCAAGCTCCCCCGCCCCTGGGATTCTCTAGGCAAGAACACTGGAGTGGGTTGCCATTGTCTTCTCCAATGCATGAAAGTGAAAAGTGAAAGGGAAGTCGCTCAGTCATGTCTGACTCCTGGCAACCCCATGGACTGCAGCCTACCAGGCTCCTCCGTCCAGGGGATTTTCTAGTACTGGAGTGGGTTGCCATTGCCTTCTCCAAGTCTGTGCTTAATAGTTAGTAATATGATCTACTGGGTAGAGATGTAGAGTTATGTGAACAACAGATTCTCATGAGTCCAAGTTATTCAAATTAATTATGTCTCACTTGAGATTCAAAGAACTTGTATAATGTATATCTGGGATTTACTTAACCACTTACTTCTCAAGGAAGCTCAATAATTGTGAAACAGAAAATTAACACCATTTGAAGTATACTGTTGTCCATCTTGGCAGGAAATAGAAATACTCCAAAGCAATTTAAAGATGGTATGTTCTTTAGAATTGCTTAAATTATTTCCTTTAGAGATTACTAAACAGGCTGTTCCAAGAGATAGATGGAAAATCTGGAAAGGATGCAAAATGATCAACTGAAATGACAACCACATTTAACTTTATCAGAAATGACCTGAAAACCCATTTACCACAGTCATCTTTTACATCATCTGAATAACAGTGCTTTTAATGTAAGAGACAAGCATAACTTAACTAATTACTTAGAGACACTAACATCAGTCATGTCAATGACTCCATGATGCATACTTCCTTGGTTTTCTGAACAGTTTTTTTCAAAGACAAAATAATTATCAGAAATTTCTACATATTAAAAAGTAGTAGAACAAATGGTGATAATATATTTGTAAAATATGCTTAAGATTTATCTAAACTAATACACTAATTTTCAAATACAATG
>SJYC01059674.1:0-15126 GCA_006408675.1 Madoqua kirkii
ACATCATAAAGCAGGGATGTTTTAGATTTGACTTTTCAGTTTTAGTATTCATTAGTTGCCTGTCAATAATTTAGCAATTGATCTATCAAAAGGTCAGGCCTAATCAGACTTCTCAGTAACTAAAATAATTAAACTATGATTAGTGATTTCAGACATATATTATGCTTGAAATTATTACCCTTTTGTTATGCTTAAAATTACTGTTTACTTCAAAATTAGCATTTCCTCCTGGCACCCAGAATAAACAATCATTGGTGAAGAAACCAACACAAGGGGATGAAGAAGAAGGGACTCTGACCGAGGAGGAGAGGAAAGATGACGTTTACTTATTTCTCTGTACTAACGATCCTTTCCATTCTTTCATATTAGTCAAGATTTATCAGAGCATTTGTCAGAGTTAAGATTTATCGGCATTGACCAAAGCTGAAAACAAGGGGCTGTTAACAAGTATTCGTCCAGCATTGCTGTAGTCCAAGTTCAGGCCTTCCTCCTGGCACCCAGAATAAACAATCATTGGTGAAGAAACCAACACAAGGGGATGAAGAAGAAGGGACTCTGACCGAGGAGGAGAGGAAAGATGACGTTTACTTGTTTCTCTGTATTAACGATCCTTTCCATTCTTTCATATTAGTCAAGATTTATCAGAGCATTTGTCAGAGTTAAGATTTATCGGCATTGACCAAAGCTGAAAACAAGGGGCTGTTAACAAGTATTCGTCCAGCATTGCTGTAGTCCAAGTTCAGGCCTGCAGGACTGAACCTTGAACAGGAAGGAGGACAAGAAACAGAGGCAGGCCTCCTAAGTGCTTGCTTCAGCCACTTGCCTGAGGGTCAGCAAACCCAAGCTTCTCAGTTCCTCTGACTTGCCACATTCTTTACTTTGTGTGTCTTGCTGAAATCTTAAAACATCAGTCTGGGAATGGATCCCATCAGGAAGAAAGGGAGGTTCATGGATCCTAATGTACCCACTTGCTATGTTGCTTCTTTGCTGTATCCATAAAGCTTACTAAAAGCAACTTAAGCCAGCTTGAATTATCATTCCACCTGGTTTTCATAACAAGCCAGGTTTCACAGTCTCTATGCTAAGTCGTTTTAGCCATGTTTGTCTGTAGCCTGGCTTAAATATCCAAAATCAGACTGAAGGTCCAGGCCTCTAACTCAAAAGCCTACTTCTCAGGTAAGTATCACTAAGCAGAAAGCACTGCCACTTAAAAAAAAAAAAAAAAATGTGTGACTCAATAAAAGAGGAAAGAAAATAGTTTCCGACTCTCAATTAACAAAGATTTGTATACATAATAATTCCAGATTAAATTTATTTTAATTACTGGATTTGCGTCTTAAAGTCTTAGGCAGAGAATCATACAAAAACTATACCAAAATACCACATCAATTCCCATTTCCTGAACTACGAAAATATTTTCATATATTAATCTGTGCTAGAGTATCAGTCTCTAGTCCTCTGACATAAATGAGGTCTAAAGACAGCCTCACAACATCCAATTTTTAAATGGCGCTCTAGAAGCTATTGGAATATTTAAGCACCCTGTTTAAAGGAAATTGATTCTGTCAGATTTACATGGAATGGACAGGGTAAAAATTTGGAGAGACTAGAGCACAACCCAGCCTTCCCTGGTGGCTCAGAGGTTAAAGCGTCTGCCTCCAATGCAGGAGACCCAGGTTCCATCCCTGGGTTGGTAAGATCCCCTGGAGAAGAAAATGGTAACCCACTCCAGTATTCTTGCCTGGAGAATCCCATGCACAGAGAAGCCTGGTAAGCTATAGTCCATGGGGTTGCAAAGAGTCGGACACGACTGAGCAACTTCACTCACTCACTCAGAGCATAACCCATTTAACATTTCTCTACAAGCAAGTCCAAGAACTTCAATTTACCTTAGATATATTAGTAAAACTCATGCTGAATAATTAGGACAAGAAATGCTAATAGCTGTGAGACTTGGATGGAGGGAAAAAAGACCTGAATTTAGGTAGGTTTCCAATTGTTCTGTGCCCAGACTTGTTCCTAATGCTTTGCTCAGACTCACTCCACAATATGAGCTCTTTATGCTATTCTTTCCTATCCTAATGGGCTTCCCTGGAGGCTCAGCAGTAAAGAACCCACCTGCTAATCGAGGAGACAAAAGTCTGATTTCTGGGTTGGGAAGATACCCTGAAGAAGGAAATGGCAAGTCACTCCAGTATTCTTGCCGAGAAAATTCCATGGATAGAGGAACCTGGCAGGCTATAGTCCATGGGGTCCCAAAAGAGTTGGATATGACTTAGTGACTAAACAACAACGACAACCTATCTTAATACCTTTAGAGAAAAGGGGCGGTGGGAGGGAACACACAACAACTCAGCAATCTTTGTATCATAGTAGGAAGAAAAAATGCAGCCAACTTCCATTGCCCTTTCCAGTCTCTGAATATTTGAGTTCAAGACTGCAAATCTTGTATTAGAAAAACTCAAACTTGAATGAAGCATTGTGCTTTCCTTTAGACAAGTGAGAGATGCTTTAACTAGAGATGCTGTGATGGAAAAGGCCTTTGATTGTCTTTCTATACAGGTCAGAGACAACTGGGGCCACTAGAGGGAGCTTATCAAAGCAGAAGCCAGATTAAGTTCAGAAACTGAGTCCCATAGACTGGAAAAGAGGCAGCCTCCTAACTGAAGGAAGGTTGATGAGACCTCAGTACTGAGGCAGGGTGAGAAATCACTAAAATTGAGCAGAGAACTAGGAACGAGGACAATGCCCTGACGCCACACTCACACTCATTCCCACTGGTCCAGCCAATCCGAAACCAACAGACCCTTGACAGTCTATGAACAATGTTGTCTGTTAGCTTTTTTTTCAATAAATTGCACTAATATATTAGAGCCATACAGTGCCAGGGTTCCCATTTATCTGTTAGACAAATAAAAAATAGTCTAGAAAGAAGAGGCATTCAATATGAGGAAGCATGATGGATGACTCCAGAATCACAATTTTAGTATTAGAAAGCATAAGTTAGCAAATACAGGAGATAATTTGTGGTGGAACTGGAGGAGGAGAAAGGAGAGGAGGAGGAGGAAAGAGGGAGGAGATGCAACTCCTTATTACACACTTATTTTTCTTCAACAAGGATCTCTCCCATCTACCTAATGGGTTTTATGGATTATTCTTAATTAGCTGAGGTTTCCAATTTCCACAAGGGAGATTAGTTAAGAAATAAGAGCTCCTCTTCGGTTCTCCAATATCATTCATTTTGGGAAAATACATTCCGTAGCTTTATTATGCAGATTTCATCTGCCATCACTGCAATTATTTCCTTCCATAACTAAAAACACTTTTGCAATATTCTCATAGGGTAGAGGAAAGACTATAAATCTACCTGAAGAACTTATCTGGAATGATTTTTGCAGTTATTTGTTTGCTTGTTTGTTTGGAGAGGGAAAAAAGGGAAGAGAAAAAAAAAAGGCATCAGGAACAGAGGGAAGGCAGTGAGTTAAAAAAAGCATCCTGTGGAAATGGTTTGCCAGTGAACTGTTTTTAAAGATCAAAAATAAACAGGTTATTTTGAAAATGCACTGTGACCAATGTGAGTGAACAAAATAAGTGGGATGCTATTTAATCTAATGGTAGGATTATAGCCAGGACTCATATCTGCTCGCAAATCCAGGTGTCCTAAAGCACTGCTTTCCAGCCAACCTCCCCTTCAGAGGTCACCTAAAACCATGTTCTGCTCCAAACAGATGATGTCAGCTTTTTTTTTTTTTAATCTATTTTGGTTCAAAAGAGATAAGTGAGTGGATTATGTTTAGTTCATTTTTACATTTCTCTCATTTTCCCTCATATTTTATCACCGTTAACACATACCTATATTGGAATTTAGTACTGATTAACAAGTATTTTGCTCAAAATAATATTTTAGGTTATTGTATTATGTCAGATTTTATATATCACATAAATACATAAAAGACACTTTATTACCTCATCACAGTCACATCTGAGAACAACATTTTAGATGTGGTTAGTCAAAGTGACAAAATAATTTAGCACTCTGGTTCCATGGTGTTTTCCGAGAAATAAACATTTCTCTATAGTGAATGGGAGGTGACTTTTCCTTTGAATGTGGAACTGATGGGAGCACAGGGGAGAAGAAGATAAGGTGGAAGAGACAAGAAAATGAAAGAATGGAACAAATGCGTGGCGAGCAGGGTAAAACCACAATCCCAGCAAAACTCCTTGAACACAACAAGACCTTGAGAAAGCTTGCACTAGACCCATCGGAGATGAAAAGAATCCACAAAGATATGACTTCTCCTCCATTCTTTGCGTTTTTCCCTTTTGGCCACACCCAAAGGTATGTGGCACTTCCCCCACCAGGGACTGAACCAGTGGCCCCTTCAGTGGAAGCGCATAGTTTTAACCAATGGACCACCAGAGGAGTCCCTTCTCTCTCATTGTTTCCTTTTATTTTTCAATTTTTTAAAAAGCAATTAATTTATTTTAATTGGAGGTTAATTACTTTACAATATTATAATGGCTTTTGCCATACACTGACATGAATCAGCCAATTTGCCCTCTTAAATTTCCTGTCTACTTCTTCCCCTTTATCCTCTAAGACTTTCTACTCTAAGCAGTGCTCTTTGCTTTTATTCCTCCTATCACTTCCTCTCCCTGAACTCGGAGATCTGGTGGGGTCATGTCACCTGGGAAAAAGAAAGGGTGATGTCTGATGGTGAGCCCTCTTCCCTCTCCCACTCATTGGTTATTTCCCTCTAAAGAAGACTCCAGGAACAGCTGGCTTGACACGGAGGAATTTAAAGGACTTTCAGAAAGACACTTGTTTCCAAACGGTTCGGAAAGAGATGACATGAGAGATACGCAAACTGTTGCTGGGGATCAATGACACCTCCTGAAATGCTATTCAGTCAATAAACTGTTACCCACACAGCAAGCAAAATAAGTTTTTTCTCTACATCAGAAGCCTTGTGTGGGCCTCATAGATATTTTGTCCTGTATTAATCACAGATTTTGACTACAAAGTCTTCCTTTCTGAAACTCTGGAACAGATTCTATTTTGCACACAATCCTCTATCTGGTTCTGATAAGAAATATTCTGAAAATAAAGGGTTTTTAATGAAGCACCTCCCACCATTGGGAGAGGTACCACTGGAACAAGAAGACCAACTAGGGAAGAGCATCCAGAGAGGCTCTGAAAGGAAAACCCCAAGACGAGAAGTGAAGAAACGTGCCTGGGTTATAAGAAGCTCCCCTTTATCTGGACATCTGAAGAAGGGAAGCGGCTGTTTGGAAAACGAAGGACCATCTGTTTTTCTTATCAGGAGGCTGCGTATGAGCAGAGAGGCTATTCTTATTCTCATTCTGATCTCTTCTTGAAGAAAGGGAAGATAAATTGCAAAGGAGCAACAAAGAAGAAAGGGGAGGAAAAAAAAAAGAACTGATAAATTATACAGCAAAGCAATACCACGCTTTGTAGTTTAAGTAGAAATGAAATGGTTTGTTACACATCGAACACAGTAATGAATCCAGGTAGACACATTTGCTGTTACTCTATTTGGACATGAACTATTTTTTGGACGGCACTGCTTACTTTTAAAGCTCATTTAACTCATTTAGGTTTCAGAAAAAGCCCTTCAACATGCTAAATTAGAAATATCTTAATTGAAAAACTACATGAAAACAAACTGTTTTAATGGATATTTGTACTGTGTTTCAAAAATAAAAGATACATAAGGAGGAGTGAAGAGGCTCCTTGGGGACCAAGAAAAGAATTTGATCTTTTCCATTTCTGGCTCATTTGTAATAATGACAGATCATATTGACATAAAAAGAGTCCAGCCCACATTGATTTTTTTCTTTTTTTTCCAGAAAATTAACCTACAAATGGTTATATGTGAGAATTACATGTATTTTTAATGTTCCCTAGGTATGTGGGTTTCAATTATCTCTTCCTGGTACACCTACATTTGACAGCACTGAACTCTTTTTTTTCATGTATTTCTCACCACATCAGTGTGTAGAGTCAAAAGATAAGGGACTGAATTATGACTCTAACACTTTTATTGATCTTCAGTCACCAAGCTGTGTCCGGCTGTTTTCGACCTCATGGACTGAAGCAAGCAGGCTTCCCTGTCCTTCACTATCACATGAAGTGAGTTTGCTTCAACTCATGTCCATTGAGTTGGTGTGCTATATAACCAGCTCATCCTCTGCCGTCCCCTTCTCCTTTTGCCTTCAGTTTTCCCCAGAATCTTCCTAAATCTGGATTTATCTAAACATCCCTTGCCACAGTTTCTAACTCCCTTAAAATATTTCTATAAGAATTACGTGAGATTTTTAAGGTATTTGTAAAGCAATAAACAAAGATGTTAAAGTTATTATATCTTCGAATTTCTTGTGGACACAATTTGCTGAACTGCTCTCGCTGAGGAAGTAGACTTAATTCTCTTCACAGTTTCAGAACATTCCATATGAACCATCACTGGTTCTGTCAATATCCTCTTGCCCCATCTTTTACAAGCATCCAGTGGCCTCCATTTTAAAACCTTCTTCTGGCCTTTTGTACCTCCGTGCATTTCTTTTTCTCGTAATAATCACACATTCATAAGTTTACACAGATGTTGTTTCAAGAAGTATTTTACTTTCTGACCCTGTAACCCTCACTGGCTTAAGGAAAGTTATATGAATGTGCTAGCTCCTTTGAGGTGGGGAAAAGCTTAGAGGAAGTGACTGAATCAGATTCAGTGTATATTCTGATGCTGATCGTGACATTCACACATCATTGAATGTTGACCAAATTTTAAATTTGTGTTTCTCAAAAATAATTTCCACATACTAAAAATAAAAATATGTAACTTGATTCATTTATACCCTCAAAAATGTAAGTATTAGCATAACTCTTTAGACTATCCTCTCCGATTAATTCTTCAGACTTTAATTTTATTCATCACATGATGTCCCTTAATATTACACTTTGCTTCTGCTTCTAAAACAATCATAATTCTACACTTTATCTACCCCATGTGTTCATTACTTGCTGTAAAAATCAAGAAGTATTGAGAATATGAAATCTAATTCACCACTTCTAAAAATACATCTATGATTGCAGAACGGTCTTTAAGGCATTTATCTTAAATTACAGCTTGACATCACAGTTAGCACATGACAAATGATGATTTTAATCCACTTGGGCCTGATTCCACAGTGCTTCCACATCAAAATGGTAAAAGTTTAGCCTGAATGAGGTTATCAAAATAAAGATCAAAATGTCATGAAAATACACTTGAAAGAATACACTCAAATAAGAGTTAAACTATGGGAAATGTTTTATACAACAAAGCATTGAAGGTTGTCTTTGATACCCTGCGGATTCAAAAATTTCTGACTGTTTTTCTGACATTTTCTTTATACTGGTTATTACCTGTTCTCTGCCCAATTAGAGCAAGTCTGTAAATAGGCTCCTGAATATACAGAAAGCACAAGTGAGCTGTACCAGGCTAAATTCTTATGGAGATATTTCTCTTTTGAGTAAAACCCTAAGACAGAGATTAAAGGGACATTCCTTGACCTCTTTTAGGCCTGATGCTCAAAACCCAGCACTTAACAATATCACACCTGGAGAAAATGTCATGAGGTCTTAAGGAGATCTTGGGAGATTTGGGGAAAGATTATTTAAAGATAAAACCTCAAAAAGAACAAGTCACCCAGGCCTGAACTCTGCAGACTTGGAGGAATCTGTAGATTCGAGTTCTATTCTCATATCAATCAGTCCTTTAGGAGGATTTAGGAGACTTGGAAAAGTTTATATATAGATCAAGTCTCAAGCAGGACAAGTTTTCCACAACCAGGCTTTCAGATTTTGATGAACTGGAGCTTTTTGTCTATTTCTGGCTCCATCAAGCGAGTTACCCTTTGCAGAAACACTTAAATGTTGGGGCTTTCATTTAACCACCAGGTCTGCCTGGACATCATCTCATCATTTGAGGATTCACCACTTTGTTTTTCGGGTTTTCAGGTGGTATTACTCAAAAAAAATTTTTTTAATCTAAATAAGTAATGAGACATCTGATTCTGGAAGTCAGTCAACTTTTTTTCCCCACCCTAGCATTTGTAAGGGTCCAAGTATATCACATTTAGTCAATCACTATTCAGGCATTGTCATTATGGAGGTCAATAAGGAATTCCATGTGTTTAAGAAGTTGAGCTAGTATATTTAAAAAGGAATTTTTTTTCACTCTTTAAAGAAATAGTGATGAGGGATATGCGTACACACACAGGCTCAGATCTCACATTGTTTCATGGTTATACTCAATGTAGCATAACTTTATAAACATAACTACAGAGGTCATATGCTCTATACAGCTCTCTTTTCAAGTGATTTTAAGGGTATTATTATTGGATATTTTCTATTATTAATTTTCCACTTATTGGTGAGTATTTAAATGAAAATACAAAAAAAAATGGTGGGTAAGCTTTTTCATCTGTACTAGTTAACAATCAGTGATGAAAGCTATTAAAATGTAGTCATCTCATTATTCTTATTCTTTTATGCACAAGACAAATAACAAGCTGGATCTATTAAATTAGTTGTCCTACTCTAAAATGAGTTTTCATTTCCTACACCACTCAGTGGTGTCTCCCTTTCTATATAAGTCTCTATACACTGGAAAATCTGTCAATTCTATAAGGAGTCAAGAAGGTCTAGCAGGAACTACCAAGGAAACAAGACGCGGACGCTTCTGTCTCTTTAAAAAAAATGGTGGGTAAGCTTTTTCATCTGTACTAGTTAACAATCAGTGATGAAAGCTATTAAAATGTAGTCATCTCATTATTCTTATTCTTTTATGCACAAGACAAATAACAAGCTGGATCTATTAAATTAGTTGTCCTACTCTAAAATGAGTTTTCATTTCCTACACCACTCAGTGGTGTCTCCCTTTCTATATAAGTCTCTATACACTGGAAAATCTGTCAATTCTATAAGGAGTCAAGAAGGTCTAGCAGGAACTACCAAGGAAACAAGACGCGGACGCTTCTGTCTCTTCCACCAGACGCCTGGGCTCATCCACATTTATAATCTTTAGAGAGTGCAAATGTTTGTTCCCAACTGGTACTTTGCCCTGCTATCTGGTCTACATTGGTTTATTGACTTGCTCTCATCCAGAAGAAGCTGTGAATGAACATTTTGAAATTGGACAGAAATACAGGACTTTTCTATTAGAGAAAATAGAATGATGTGGAGTAGAAAGAGGAGAAAGACATAAGCATGCACAAAGAAGAAGGAAGGACTATGATGATGATGTTTTGAGGTATCCTTTAGAAAGATTAAAAAAAAAACAGAATAAAACTGTTTACTCTATGCCATATATAGTCACTGTTCTCTGCAAGGCTTTTTAATATGACTGACCTACATGTAAGTTGCTTTTGTATACTCACTATATACAATGCACTAAGGCTCTAAAGGAGCCCACAGTTGAGGAACAAAGAGAGATGAATTACACAAAGGACAGAGATTAGGTAGCTAAATCAGGACTGCCTAATGTTCATGCAGGGTGATTTCAGGCAAAGAAAAGAAATTTGAGGGAAAACGATAGCATGGATCTTCCATTAATGGATATCATTTATAAGTTAACGTATACTTACTACTCTCAGTCTATTTCCTCCCAAATTTTTAAATCCATCTGTGTATGCATATGTGTCTCCATACGTGTGTCTGTGTATCTATTTACTTAGCTATCATCAGTCTAACAATCAAATATCTACCAACTCTGTATTTTGGTTTGGCACTATTCAGCCATTCAATTGATTTAGCTGCCCAGGGAAACACATATTTCACTTTATCTGACCTAAACATGCACTAGTTATCCCATTAGCAAACCAATTAATACTGCCTTCTTATTGTATCCCCAAGAACCTCAAGATAATATACATGCATCCATACCAGATTTTCAAGTTTCTTAATATATAGTGAAATTTTTGAACAATGAGTTATCCAGCTGAAGACCAACGGGGTCATTACCCTGTTGAAAACAAGACTTCCTTTTACAAAATGTATTACTTCTGCATAAACAAATTCAGTTAAAAGTAAAACTTTCACTGCAAAAAGTTTTTGTGTGTCACCTCTCTTCCTACAAATATGTAGAGATTAAGACACACTTCTAAGAAGCACTCAAAACTGGCAGAAAGGCTTTCTGAGGTTTCAAAGATCACACCAAGAAGTGATCACATTTTATGCAATTAATCTATAAGTATGGAATAAGCAGCAATTACGCAAGTGTTGGTATGATGAACCACATTCAATAATAGAAACATACACTTTGACCTCAAAGAGTTTAATCTTTTATGTTTATCTTTGGTTTCAATAATTTGATTATAATATACTTTAGTATAATATACTTTAATATACTTTAGTATAGCTTTCATTTCTCTTCTACTTGGCTTTGATGAGATTCCTAATTTTTTAAATGTATAGATTTCCTCAAATTTAGACATTTTTGAAGTCTTTGTGTCTTTAAATATTTTTGGTGCTTCTCCATCCTTTCAGGACCCCAAGTTGCCCTACAGCTCACTGATGGTGTGTTTGTGTTTTTCAGTTAGTTTTCTTTTTGTATTCCATTTTAAATGATAACTCATCTTTGACAATATCTAAGCTGACATTAATTGCATCTTATCGATTTCTTAATTTATAGAAATTCCATTTTGATCTCTTTTACACTGTGCATATCTCAAATTCTCATGCCCATTCTTTCTCTTGAACAAATGGTGCACACTGTTTAATGTCCTTATCTACCAGTTCTATTATCTGTGCTATTTCTTTGCCCATGTTGTTTTCTTTCTCCTTATACGGGTTCCATTTTTCTGCTAATTTCTACACCCAGTAATATTTGATTGCATAGCAGACACTGTCAGGTCTACCTTGTTGCATCAAGATATTTGTGCATTCCTATAAATATTCCAAGTTTCGTGTTATGACTCAGCCAAATTTTTCAGAAATAAATTGATCATATTGATCATGTGGGGTCTTGCTTTAGAGTTTTGTTGCTGCTGCTGCTACTGCTGCTAAGTCACATCAGTCGTGTCCAACTCTGTGTGACCCCACAGGCAGCAGCCCACCAGGCTCCCCCGGCCCTGGGATTCTCCAGGCAAGAACACTGGAGTGGGTTGCCATTTCCTTCTCCAACGCATGAAAGTGAAAAGTGAAAGCGAAGTCACTCAGTCCTGTCCGACTCTTAGCGAACCCATGGACTGCAGCCTACCAGGCTCCTCCATCCATGGGATTTTCCAGGCAAGAGCACTGGAGTGGGGTGCCACTGCCTTCTCCGAGAGCTTTCTTAGGCAGGATCAAAACAGCCTTTAGGACTAAATTTGCTCTACTACAAAGGCAAGCATTCGTGAGGGCTCTATTCCATGTCCCATGAAATATGAGGATTTTTCTCTCTAGTTGGTGGAAGCAGACACTCTTCCAGCCCTATATAAGCTCCAAGTATCATTCCTTTCCTTCATTTACAGAGAGTAGTTCTTCCTCCAGCTGAGGGTAGTTTCCTATGTCTGAACCTGTCCCCACTGATGAGTTCAGTTTTTCAGAACTTCAGAGCTCTCTTTCTAAGCAGCTCTCTTGCCTCCAACACTCCTTCCTGAGAAGTCCAGTCACCTTGGCCTCTCAAGATTCTCAGCTCTGTCTCCTCAAACCAGGGAGACAGCGGAGCTCCTCACGCCTGCCCTGCAGCCTAGAGCCTAGACTGGTTCTGGGAACCATCTTCAGGAGGTAAGCCGAGCCAACCACATCTCTCTCCTCTAGTGTTCGTTGTTTTCAAATGTCTGAATTTTCTTTTTCTAATTTAAATTTATGTATTTTTCAGTGGCGAATAATTGCTTTACAACATTGGGGTGATTCCTGCCATGTATCAACATGAATCAGCCATAGGTTCATGTGCGTCCCTGCCCTCCTGAACCTCTCTCCCACCTCCCACCCCATTCTACCACTCTAGGTTTACAAAGAGCACTGGATCTGAGCTCCCTATCGAACAGGATCGAGATTCCTTGAAAAACTTGGAGTAAAACTTCCTCAGTTGTTTCTAATCTCTCAAGGATTACTGTACTTTCCTGACTCTTGTTCAGTGTCCTGACAATCCTGACGTCATATGAATGAGACTCCATCTCTGTCTGGCAATTCTTCATAATGTTGGAACAAGGGGGCTGCCTTTTCATTTAACACTGGATCCCACAAATTGCGAGCTAGTATTATTTTTATGTTTAGAATGAGTTTTCTACTCCTCACGATATTCTACTTGGAAGTTTTCAAATGTTGTTCAAGGTAAAGCTTAAATATCACCTTGCCTCTGAAAATGATTCTGATTTCCCAGTTCTTCCAGCAGAGGGAATAAGTGGCTTTTTTCTACATATACCTTGGTTCCATGCCACTTGGCATAAACCTCTGTTATAGTCATTATTTTTTATGAATATTTTGTGTACCTTTTCCTCTCCCTTAGTTTTACTTTAAAAACATGCCTTATTCATTATTACACACTTAGCAATTTTCCAGTGTATATTCTATGGCATATACGGTAAATACTCAATAAATATTTGATTAAATAAAGGAACAAATGACTAGATGAAACAATGTAGTTATGTATCTTTGTCTTTAAAATATTATGAGCAGACTCTGTAGATTCAACACCAGATAAATGTGTTTGCTCACAGTGTTTACCACTTATCTCTACCAAAACCTCTCCCTTATAATGTTTGTTCCAGCCTCCAATTTGTCTTATTGGAAATATAAAGCTTACTGTTTCCTGATATTCAATAATTTTCATGCAGTTATCACTTGAACTTAAATTCTTCTGTTACATTTAACTTCTCAGAGGCAAGAAGAGTCATGCAAGCTATTTAACACTTACAGAGGTGCTAATCTGTGTGTTTTCATTAATATATTTTTGCACACTCACCCACAACTAAATTCTGAGTTTATGAAGAGGCTTCTCTACCTCGAAAAATGGAGTAAGTAGCAGGGGTCAAGCTACTGTGTCATTGAGAACAGTCACAAAACCAGAAGTCTATAGACAGATGTGTATGTATATATATCTATGCCACATCATCTTTATTCATTCTTCTGTCTCTCTATGACATCACTTAAATGTGGAATCTTAAAAACATAATACAAATGAACTTATGAATGTATATAAAACAGACACAGACCCACAGATATAGAAAATAAACAGGGTTATCAAAGGGGAGGGGAAGAGGGATAAATTAGGAGTTTGGGGATTAAAATATACATACTACTATATATAAAATAGATAACCACCAAGGACCTACTTGTTAGGTATGGCCCAGGGAACTGTATCTATAATAGAAGAGACTATAAGATATTCTATTATACTTTATAGTAGAGATCAAGGAGATGCAAGCAGTCAATCCTAAAGGAAATCAGTCCTGAATATTCACTGGAAATATCAATAACCTCAGATATGCAGATGACACCACTCTTATGGCAGAAAGTGAAGAACTAAAAAGCCTGTTGATGAAAGTGAAAGAGGAGAGTAAAAAAGTTGGCTTAAAGCTCAACATTCAGAAAACAAAGATCGTGACATCCAGTCCCATCACTTCATGGCAAATAGATGGAGAAACAGTGGAAACAGTGGCAAACTCTATTTTTCTGGGTTCCAAAATCACTGCAGATGGTGACTGCAGCCATGAAATGAATAGACGGTTACTCCTGGGAAGAAAAGTTATGACCAACCTAGAAAGCATATTAAAAAGCAGAGATATTACTTTCCCAACAAAGGTCTGTCTAGTCAAGGCTATGGTTTTTCCAGTAGTCATGTATGGATGTGAAAGTTGGACATAAAGACAGCTGAGCGCTGAAGAATAGATAGTTTTGAACTGCGGTATTGGAGAAGACTTTTGAGAGTCCCTTGGACTGCAAGGAGGTCCAACCAGTCCATCCTACAGGAGATCAGTCCTGGGTGTTCATTGGAAGGACTGATGCTAAAGCTGAAACTAATGCTTTGGCCACCTCATGTGAAGAGCTGGCTCATTGAAAAGACCCTGATTCCGGGAAAAGATTGAAGGTGAGAGGAAGGGGATGACAGAGGATGAGATGGCTGGATGGCATCACCGACGCAACGGACATGAGTTTGAGTAAGCTCCGGAGTTGGTGATGGACAGGGAGGCCTGGCGTACTGCAGTCCATGGGGTCGCAAAGAGTTGGACATGACTGAGTGACTGAACTGGACTGATTATATTTTAGTATTATGCTAAGTCACTTCAGTTGTGTCTGACTCTATGTGACCCCATAGATGGCAGCCCACCAGGCTCCCCCGTCCCTGGGATTCTACAGGCAAGACAACTGGAGTGGGTTTCCATTTCTTTCTCCAATACATGAAAGTGAAAAATGAAAGTGAAGTTGCTCAGTCATGTCTGACTCTTAGCAACCCCATGGACTGCAGCCCGCCAGGCTCCTCCATCCATGGGATTTTCCAGGCAATAGAGAATATAATATATGTATATCAGAATCACTTTGATGTAACCCTGAAACTAGCACAACATTGTAAATCAACTATATTTCAGTAAAATTTTAAAAATTTATAAAATAAACTCAAAAACTTTTCTGAAATTAAAAAAAACCTCTTAGTTTCATTGATCTTTTCTATTGCTTTTTTCAGCCTCTATTTCATCTCTTTCTGCTCTAATATTTATTATTTCCTTCTTTCTGCTAAACATGTACTTAGTTTGTTCTTCTTTTTCTAGTTCTTTGAGGTGTAAAATTATGCTCCTTATTTGAGATCTTCCTTTTATAAATCACAATTATTTATAAATAAACTATTTTTACTAAGGTAACAACCTCTGTCGCTCCAAATTATAAAATAAGCAATTCCACTCAATAAGTCTACCTGGAAAATTATTTCAAAAGATGATTACTAAACAATATCATTCATTATCTACATACCTTTTGCAATGAGATTTGATCTCCCTTCTGTGATTAGGTTTTACCAGATGGAAGGGAAAATTCACCCATTTGATACCTTGCAGAATTCCAGACCCATAAACTTATGATAAAGAATGAAGTATAGGATGGGCTGGGAGGTTAGAGTTAGCAGATATAAGATATATACAGAATGAATA
>SJYC01059675.1:0-21649 GCA_006408675.1 Madoqua kirkii
ACTTCAATGAAAAAAATATTAGTTGTTTTAGACCAGTCAGTTTTGGGGCAATTACTTACTCAGCAACAGAGAAATGCAACAGTAATTAAATTTACACAGAGATACAAAACATCAAGTATCACTGTATGCAACCTTCACAAACTATCATGTTTTCTATAAAATGCAGTAGATTTTAAACAAGTTACTAATTTTAAAAAAATATTGTTAATTATTAACAGAATAGTGACTATTCCCTATTTTTGCTGGTTTTTTTTTTTAAATTTCAGTTTGGGAGGATTAACCTTTTAGCAAACACACAAAACATACATATTATTGGTAAACATCTTGAGTAACACCATATTTAATAATGTGAACATAAACTGAGTAGTAACAGAAATGAAATTAAAATTGGATGCTAGATACGGGGCTGTTGACCATTAACTATAACCAGGCAGATCGTTATGTCAACATTCCACAGAAATCAGTTGGTATGAGCATCACTGACAAGTAGAATCTTTCTTCACCTACATGTAACGTGGATCACAGCTGACAGGAGAGTGCAGCCTCTCAATCATCACTGATTATAATTTGTAATCTGACAGATATTGCATCCCTGTCAACTAACGCATCATCATTTTAAAAAGGTGTATCAACCAATTTAATACCAGGAACATTCATGAAATTTGCAAAATTTTATGATGCCACCTTAAACATCTTCCAGTGGCCACTTCCTGTCTTTTATTGATAGTCTCTATCACACATATCCACAAGGCCTCACACTACCTGGGTCTTCCACCTCTGCTGCGCTGCTAAGTCGCTTCAATCGTGTCCGAGTCTATGTGATCCCATAGACGGCAGCCCACCAGGCTCCCTCGTGCCTGGGACTCTCCAGGCAAGAACACTGGAGTGGGTTGCCATTTCCTTCTCCAGTGTTTATTGATAGTCTCTATCACACATATCCACAAGGCCTCACACTACCTGGGTCTTCCACCTCTGCTGCGCTGCTAAGTCGCTTCAATCGTGTCCGAGTCTATGTGATCCCATAGACGGCAGCCCACCAGGCTCCCTCGTGCCTGGGACTCTCCAGGCAAGAACACTGGAGTGGGTTGCCATTTCCTTCTCCAGTGCATGAAAGTGAAAAGTGAAAGGGAAGTCACTCAGTCATGTTTAACTCTTCGTGACCCCATGGACTGCAGCCTTCCAGGCTCCTCTGTCCATGGGATTTTCTAGGCAAGAGTACTGGAGTTGGGTGCCATTGCCTTCTCTGCTTCCACCTCTAGACTAAGACAAAATAGACACACATGCTAGTATTCTTCCTTCTAATGTCAGTGCAAAGCCTTGATATCCTAAAAAAACAAGTATAAGAAGACTGGAAACTGGAGGGAGGAGGCAGACTGGCGTGGGGCACCAGGATCTGAGGAACTACATGGCGGTGATTTCTTGGGGCTTCCTTTTGGCCTCACATATCCTAGGCTGGTTGTTGGACAAGGCCGCAACCCAGAAACACCAATGGACACAGGCAAGAAAATAAAATGCCCACAAAAGACAGCTTCCTTTAGCCAAAGGCCTAGGAAAGGGGCAGCCTAGCAAAACAGAACACTTCTATACATTAAACCTCAGCTCCAGCAAAACATCATGGAAATATCCACCTTCCTGCCCATCAGCAAGGGCCACAGTGACAAGCCCATACCCCCATCCATGCCAGACTATGCCCAGACATGTTCCCAACCTCTCCTTGCCCTAGGGTAGAGTGGTGTTGGACATGAGAGTGCACCCCGCCCAAATGAAGCCACTCTCTTCCCAACCACCAGGAGGTCAGCTGAGGTTCAGCAGGGAGCCTGAAATCCCGTCTTAGAAGGATGCACTAACCAAGCATCCTTTCCCACAAGAATTGTGTCAAAGGAGACTGAATGAGAAATCCAGACCTTCACCCCAACCTGTCAGTAACAAGGCAGTGCAATTTCAGAGAAGAATGACTAAAGCAGAAAATTTAATGAATGTTCAGTCTCGGGATATAATTCCCCAAAATGTCCAGGATAATTTCAAAATCCTTCCTTATACCAAGAAGCAGGAACATCTCAACTGAAACGGTCACACAACTGACAGACTCGAACCCTGAGATGACGCGGAAGTTGGATTTGTGCGACAATGTTTTTAAAGTAGCTGTCATAAAAAGTAATTCAACAAGAAACTGTGAACATTCTAGGAAAAAAAAGTCTCAGTGAAAAAAAGAAGATCTAAGGAACCAAACTGATGTTTCAGAGCTAAAACACACTAAGCAAAATTTAAAACTCTAAGGATGGACTCGACAGCAGAGGAGAGAAGCGGTAAATTAGAACATAGAATTGCATAGATGTCCCAACCTGAAGCTCAGAAAGAAGAAAAACAGACTAGAGGAAAATAAAAAAAAAAAAAGAACAGCATGTCAAGGACCTGTAAGACTGTAACAAAAGATCTGCCTTTTGTGTTATGAGAATCTCAGAAAAAAAGGTAAATGTGGGTGGAGATAAAAGATGATTCAAAAGAATAATGGCTGAAAAAGACTTATAGGGATTTAAGATTTCTCCCTCCAGTACACTGCCTGCCAGAGGTCATTATGTGTGGGGCTGGTGGGTGCTGGGAGGTTTGGCTATAGCACAGCAGCGTGAAGAAAATGTGGTGAGAACCTAGTTCTGTGTCAAGATTGCAGTGGTTGCCACGTGAATCTGCATGTGATAGAGACTATACACACATCGTACCCATGTTAATCTATTTCACTGTCATTTCCAAAGGCGTAACCATTGCAGGAAACCAGTGGGAGAGTATCATCTTTGCACTAACTTTGTGCCTTTCTGTGGATTTATAATTATTTAAAGATAGACACCTACTATAAGGATTCTGAGCTTCCCTGGAGGCTCAGTGGTAAAGATTCTGCCTGCCAGTGAAGAAGATGTGGGTTCGATCCCTGTGCGAGGAAGATCCTCTTGAGAAGTAAATGGCGACCCAGTTCAGAATTCTTGCCTGGGGGATCCCATGGACAGAGGAGCCTAGCAGGCTCCAGTCCACAGGGTCGCAAAAAGTCGGGCACGACTTAGTGACTAAACAACAAACAACAAAAGGTTTCTATATTTCCTGTCCCTCTCCTGAGACTGGAGCAGAGAGGAAAGAATTTTGAACTGAAAGACAGGAGATCGAGATGTAGCCGCCACTTCGTGGAGTGTCATCTTGGGAAAGTACATCATCTTAGAACAACATCAAGACTTTTCTGTATTTTATTTCCTTAGCTGTGAATAAATGAACAAGATGATATTTCTGACATCTCCAGTTTTACAGCTTGATACTTGTATCACAGTTGTCAGTCACACTGAATGATCTCACTATGATCCCTAAGTACGCGTAGGAAGCATTACAATCTTGTCTTTAGTCAGTAATTACTATTTCAAGATATTCACAAGAATCTTGTGGATCAAGTTAAAACTATTTAGGGAGCTTCCTGTCCACACAGGAAGACAATGAGAGACTTTCTAATTATCATTCAATTCTGGAAATCACTACTATTTTAAGAAAAGTTGCAAATGTGGAGTCCTCTTTTCTTAGACTTGCATATCATCATGTAAATCCAAAACTCTAAGAATTAAAGAATGAAAGGAAAGAATGCATGTGGAACTTGAAAGACCGAATTGGCTCTTTGATCTGACTCACTTTAAATTCTCAGGATAACAAGCAGACAACACTGGTATCCTTTTATCATAAATAATCCATTTGGGGATATTTATTAACTCTAAGAGTCTTCTGCTTGGCATTTGAAACCATTAAAAAACACTCCCGTGATTATTGCAATTTGAAATATTACTTTGTCAAACTGTTAAACCTGAATTTATAGCACAGGTGTTAATGAGGCATGAAAACTTCCGTCCTGATTTGCAGTTGCAAGTTCTCATATTTTAGAACAGTGCAATTTTTTAAGTTTATATAATGACAAAAAAAAAAAAAAACACAAACACTGTCTTTACCACTATATACTCTGCAATAGATCATCAAAATAATAGCAATTCAGGGGACTATTTGAAAACAGTCAACTGGTTCTAAAATAAATAGAACACAATAGGGAAAACTTAAATCCTGAGGTCTTCACAGAGGCCATGTATAATTTGGCAAAAATGAATGCAGTGCTAATATTCAACCTCAGAAATGCACATCCCTTCTCCTAATATCCTTTTCCTCCACTAACATTATATTCTTGGCACAACTGTACTTTGGCACACATTCTCAATTAAGCAATAAAAGTTAAACCCAAAGCAGCATTTAAAATCATGTTAATAGATTTGTCCTCAAATTTTAGATTCAACATAAATCTAATAGAAGTATATTATTTAAAAATGTGACTTGAAGTAACACAGTCAAGTGTATTTTCTTATGCATATTGACAAGTACTTTATGAAACATTTTTAAAATTTATTTCTTTGAAAAGATGGCTCTTAAAGATAAAATAAAAGTCTGATCTATGGTGTACCTTGAAATTATAGTTCTGCAAAGTGCAAATTTATAAATAGTTGAAAAAATTAAGTGTCTTAAAATTAATACCCTATGTACAGAGCTAGAGTTGGGTAAATTTTTATAAGATGTCTACTTTACAGTCACTGTCTTGTGGGTTTTTCTATCGGGTATAAAACAATAAAAGCAATGAGACATTTTTGTTTAGCCAGGGCAAGATGCATAGGCTCGCCTACTATATATTTCAACTAGATTTCTCTGCAGGCATCTAAATAAGAATCTTCAAAAGCTGCTCAAGTGTTCTGTGTCATATTAAATATTCAGAGTTGAAAATAAATCTACATGTGATAAAACCCACCTGAGATCTGCCTTCACCAAGTTTTCACTGTTTCTACGTCTTATGTGTTTTGTTTCATTTTCCCCGCTAAAACCAACTGACCTTTTTCTTAGCTCACTGACCACCAAAGCAAAGAGTAACAGGCATTTGTTTTTAGGAATAGATGTTCACTGATCTGAATCTGACGCCACAGTGCTCTCAAGAAAGTGCCAGTGTACTTACAAATATAATTTATTTTTTCTCTGCCACACCCATGGTCTTGTACACTGGGAAAAAAAAAAACAGTTTCTAGATCATTGTTATAGGCAATTTCTCTAGATACTTTGGAATTGAATGCAATATTAGAATGTTCACAGTCATCATTCTCTGAACTGGTTTAGTCCTTGATAACTTATCAGCAGCTACCAGCACTGCATTCTAGTTTCAATATACTTATGTTGTATTGTCGTAATTACAATTATTACTAAACCAAAATAGTTTTATTTAAACAGAAGCACTTACATTCATGTAACTCCATGATTTCAAGTTGAATTATCTGGGGGTAATCCTTCCTTGGGAAATCTTTCTCAATTCATATGTAAGGTCAATTCATTTAGTAAGAAAGATCTATGATTTTCTTCATCTCTGGAGGAAAACAGTTTCTTATTTTTCACAATGTACGAGCAGCAAGAATGATAACTTATCAGCAGCTACCAGCACTGCATTCTAGTTTCAATATACTTATGTTGTATTGTCGTAATTACAATTATTACTAAACCAAAATAGTTTTATTTAAACAGAAGCACTTACATTCATGTAACTCCATGATTTCAAGTTGAATTATCTGGGGGTAATCCTTCCTTGGGAAATCTTTCTCAATTCATATGTAAGGTCAATTCATTTAGTAAGAAAGATCTATGATTTTCTTCATCTCTGGAGGAAAACAGTTTCTTATTTTTCACAATGTACTGAGCAGCAAGAAACTCAGTCATTTTACCAAGATTGATCTCATTACCTGAAGGGAATTTTAGAAAATGTATTTCTAATGGTTCTTTCCAATAAATTTTCTACACATACATACACACACAGACACACACACAGACACACACACACACACACACATTTCTTACACAAAACATCAGAATTCTATTTAAAAAGAAAAGCAGCAACAGACAATTGTTATGCTTTCAAGTTAACCTCGCTTTGATGAAAACTCCAGCTATCACTTCTACTACAAAATGGACTTTTAGTAAATGTTATTTCCACTGCTCATTCATGCTTCTTTCTTTCTCCTCTCCCCTGCTTTCTTTTATTCCATGCTATTTTTACTTTACACAGACTTCAAAATTGCAGCTAAAATAAAAGAAGGATATTAAAAAGCTGCCTAAAAATGTAAGCACACAAATAGCAAGAAACTATAGAGATAAACACATGAGCATAAATGGATACACGCATGCCTCTCTCTTCAGTTATTTGATTCTCTAATGAAAGAAAATTTTCTTGTCTTGAACAATTTTAAAAAGTATCTTATACAAACTGCCAGTGATCTGGACAATCTTCTTAGGAATACTTTTGCTACTGCACATGAAATTGTTTTCTCTGGGTTTATATTATATAAGGTATCCTTTTTCAATAGTTAAAATGCTATCATGTCCCAGGTATTTCAGTCTTTTTGATGTGATAAATGAGGCTGTGCTTTCTATTGAGAAACGGGATATGGATCAATTTCCAATAAATTCAACTTTATGCAAAACTGACTAACCACCAACCTAGGGGATGATACTAGGCATAATCCCATTATTAGTTTAATTCAGGTTATTGTTCAAAATCTCTATGAGATGGCTTTTATACTCTCAATAAACAAATGAGAAAATTGGGGCACAGAAAATTTTATGTTTTATGGCTTATGGAACCTCACACTACTGAGAGGGCTAGATGCCAACTAGTTAGGTCTTTTACCTACAAGTACAAATGTCTTCATTTTTATAAAGGAATTGGCAGTCAGACAAATCTGAGTCTAAAATATAAGATTTATGATATTTATCTGCTATTTATCTAGCTAGTGTGATCACAGATGGCATAAACAAACCAGTTATTGTGAGTCAAAAATAAAATATGAGTCTGCTACTTACTAAACTTGAGGTTTTGGAAATTTCCAAACAATACTGCTTTCACTTGTAGAATGGCGATGTAACTAATCTCACTGACTGTATATACTAATTAGGTGAATTAGATGAGTTACTATTTTAAAAAGGCTCACAACAGTCATTGCTCCTTTGTCCCGATTTTTCTCACTTCTCACCTTGAGTCCTCTTAGCAGCCCTGTAATTTCTAAACATGGAGGTGTAAGCACAGTGAGCTAATTGAATAGGAGGTAGGGAGTAGCAGTGCTGGGAAATGAATTTTATTCTAAATAAGTTTAGGAAATGCCCATTGAATCCTTTAAAGATGGGGATAGACCATGGTCATTTTTAGTAAAGTCAACACCCTCAAAACATGACTTTATTTTTTTTAATGAAAATAAACTATCAGAAGGACAAATCCTGGAATACAAGTGCAGACTGAAAAATACTGTGAAATCTGGATCCAGGACAGGAAGAAAGCTGAGAGCTTCCTCTTACCTTCTAAGGGCCCAAGTACCAGGTATAACTATTAGAATCCAAGGGGGGAAAGGGGAGTGGGATGAATTGGGAGATCTGGATTGACATACATAGACTATTTATATTATCTATAAAGTAGATAACTAATGAGTACCTACCGTATACCACAGGGAACTCTACTCAATGCTCTGTGGTGACCTAAATGGGAAGGAAATGCAAAAAAGAGGGAATATGTGTGTACAGAGAGTTGATTCACTTTGCTGTATAACAAAAAAATAACACAAAAGTGCAAAGCAACTATACACCAATAAAATTAGGTTAAAAAGTAAACTAAACTAAAAGGATAGCTTATTTTACTTTTTAAAATTAATTTTTATTGGAGTATAGTTGCTTTACAAAAGAGTCCCTTGGACAGCAAGGAGATATAACCAGTAAATCCTAAAGGAAATCAACCCTACATATTCACTGGAAGGACTGATGCTGAAGCTTCAATACTTTGGCCACCTGATGTGAAGAGCTGACTCACTGGAAAAGACCGTGATGCTAGGAGAGCTGACTCACTGGAAAAGACCGTGATGCTAGGAGAGCTGACTCACTGGAAAAGACCGTGATGCGAGGAAAGACTCAGGGTAGGAGGAGAAGGGGGCAACAGAGGTTGAGATATGAGATAGTTGGTTGGTATCACCTACTCAGTGGACTTAAGTTTGAGCAGACTCTGAGAGACAGTGAAGGACAGGGAAGCCTGCTACATAACAGAAACACATAAACCTATTCATACATATATCACAATAAATTTGATATAAGAAAATGGAAAAACTTTAAAGACTTTCAGAAACATGGAGCAGTGGAACAAAAATCACATGGACATTAGACGTCTTAGATGCAAAAAGATAAAGGAAAAACTGAAAAGAACCTGTGGTCTATAATTTTATATATAGCTATTTCATCACTAAAAAGATATAATCAATATATCAACTTCAAAAACTTTGCCACACACAAACATGCATACAAAGAGTATTTGAAAATACTCTCAGAGAAAGCACATGGCGTCACCAACTTAATGAACATGCGTTTGAGCAAACTCTAGGAGATAGTGAAGGACAGGGAAGCCTGGTGTGCCACAGTTCATGGGGTTGCAAACAGTCAGACCCAACTTAGTGACTAAACAATAAAAAGAGGGAATCCAATCCCAGAAGAAGAAATAAGAAGTCAGAGACACATGAGACATGGGTAAATATATCAAGATGCTTGTCCTGTCCTGGGAGAGTATGACATACTATCAAGTTTGTAGCAAAGATAAGAAAAATTAACATCATTAAGTGTTTTGCCTTTTCCTTTATTCCTTCCACAAACAACTCCAGGAAGGAGGCGACAGAGTGAAAACCCATAAATAGCTAATAACCTCTGGCTTTTCTGTTTCTTTATCTCTTGGTTGAAGCCAAGGAAGGAAGCGACAAGAAGCAGTGATGAGAGGGGAGAGATGGTGGAAAAGCTCCCTGCCTCCTTCTCAGGTAGAGTCTTCGGGGAGCAGCAACAACCCAGAGAGGACTGGGATTTAAAGAGCCAATAGGATCTTCCTCGGACATCCCATGTGGCCAGCAAGACCTCAGAGAGATACTCGCTGGGCGCAGGCAGCTGTGCTTATCTTGTCGATACTTAAATCCAGCGGTATGGAAACTAGAGGACTTGCTCCAAGCTCACACATAATCAGCCGCAGTTCAGCTCAGTTTGGTAGCTCAGTCATGTCCAACTCTTTGCGACCCCATGGACTGCAGGATGCCAGGCGTCCCTGTCCATCATCAACTCCTGGAGCTTACTCAAACTCCTGTCCATGGAATCAATGATGCCATCCAACCATCTCATCCTCTGTCATCCCCTTCTCTTCCCATCTTCAATCTTTCCCAGCATCAGGGTCTTTTCCAAAGAGCCAGTTCTTCACATCAGGTGGCCAAAGCACTGGAGTTTCAGTTTCAGCATCAGTCCTTCCAATGGATGGGCTGGTTGGATTTCTTTGCAAGAGACTCTCAAGTCTTCAAGAGCAGCAGCAGAGAGAACCACTATGAATGAAGTGGTCCTGTGGGCAGGTAGGAAAGTCTGTGATGGTCTGTGTTGCAGAGAAATAACTAGGTTGATGGATCTTTCCAGAGACACCTCCTTCTTGAAGAGATGACTTGATGACACCATGAATGTTCACTGTCTGTCAATATGTTAAGTCCCTGAGACTCAATGACAATCCCAAGAAAAACACTTCTTTGCCCAACTCAGAAGAATAGGGTTGGGGATAGTTCTTAAGTAGATTTCTGCATAAAAGTTCTTGCACAGTCTATTTTTGAACTGAAAGGCATATCTATTACATATGCTTGTAGTTTTGATCTCTGGCTTAAATGAAGATCTACGACATCATTGAATGTATCCTATGACCAACCGTTTGATTTCTACAAAGTCTTCACTGTATGAGTATGTGAAAGAACCAAAATTTCTGGCTATTAGTTTAGAAGTCTAAGACAAGTTGTCAATGTAACCTTTTGATTTACATCCAGTGGGAACTAGAATAAATTGTGTGACATTCCAAGTGTGCAGTGAACTGTCATCTTAGATTCTTGATAATGAAGATGACGCCTCACTGAACTGGCATCGTCCAATACTGAGTATTTCAGTTAAGAAGACAAGCAACTGACATGAAATAATAATGATAACGGAGTCAGAAATGGGAATCTACTCATACTACTGTACATGAGGCATGGGTTCTTCAGGGTTGTTAACATTTTGAAAGATTTGAGCAAATACTAAAGAACATTAAATAGTTTAAACTCTGTCATCAGCAGTAAACTTTAAACAATGTGAAATTGTGGAACATTTGGAGAGAGAATGTTCAGTGGAGAGCTAAGTAACAAATATTTCCCAGAGTTTCTGGTACGAGATGAAGATACACACAGAGACCTTATAACCAGCGCAACTTTGAATCCTCACATCATCTCTTTAGGTAGGAGACATATCTATCCACTTCATTAAATGTCAGCCTGTATTTGCTATTTCAATGTCATTATATCAGGCTTTCATTATATCCTTTGGATTTTAAATTGAATGTCAGATAGGATTTGGGTTGGAGAGAAATAAAAGATCACAGTTTTTTTCTCCTGAGAAAAGTTAAAGGATAAGTTTTCGTATTTCTCCAATATTTTATTAAATGTTAGGTTAAGTGTTAACTGACCATAATTTAAAATTTAAAAAGCCATCTTATATTTCCTTTTACTCCATCAGATTTCTTATTCCTATGGTGTTATGTTTTCAAACACCAATTCAAACAGTGAGGCAGCTGGTTATGCAAAATTCTAATCGAGTTATGCTAATAATCAGAGAAACATACACACAACAAAACAATATAAAATAGAGTATCTGAATGTGGATTTATCTGATAAGTTCAGAACATGTGATTAGAAAGCATGCAACACTAAGGCAAGATGATGTGTTAAATAGCCAAGTAAGGCAAGTGATGTGTTAAACAGTCCCTCCAAGGCAGGTAACCAAGGTGGAACGTACATTACTTGGACAATGGTCGTACCCCTCCCAGACAAATGGAAGGAAGGAGGAAATTATACTTTGTGGCAAGTCATAGAATGTGAAAGCTCTGAACATGAAGTGGATGTACTGGTGGATGCGCACAGAATTGTGCTTGGCAGCTCTGGAAGTATGAAGAGAGTTAATAAAACAAGATCTGGACTGAAGATGTGATCTGTGACATTTGAGGGAAAGAAAACAACACAGAACAAAATAAAAAGTCAAATAAGTTCCTTAATGAATGTCTAATTCACAGAAAGGAATAAAGTCTGATATCAGGTCTAAAATTGGTACAGGAACTAGAGAATAGCAACTCCTACTTTTATATCAAGGAAATCAGTGACATTTACATCAATAAGTAATCCACTAAACCCTTTAGTAAGCATATTGTACTACATAAAAGGAACAAAATTTAGATGTATGGCCTTGAACTTGAGAGAAAGTTTGGAAAATTAATTATCTTAGGATAATATTAGGAAATAGCCTATCCATGGGGATATAAGGAAGGAATAAATATTCCCTTCTCTGAGCAGAAATGTGCTCTCTGGTAGAGATTTATCAGTGGTGGACAGTCCAGCCATCAGTGTTGGTACAATATTATTTTTAATAAGTGATTCAAAAGTGACATAATGAAATATGGAAGATGATAGATTATCTGACCTTGTTTTTGAAAATGCCATGTCAATCTAACGCAAGTAAAGGAACGATTTATCAAATTTATCAGGGTGTTCTACTTATAAGTAAATTGAAGAATAGAAGTGATTTTAGAGGAATAAGAAAATTATGCTTCAAATGATAGGAGATAATCAACACATTTCATACTCCTAAGAGCACAAGGAAGCAAAATTAATTCCTATTTTTTCCAGTGTTCTCTACTGCACATTCTAAATTTTTAAAGATATTAACAAAAGTTCAAAGAAAAACTTATCTTGCTCCTTCATAAAACATATTGTAAAATATTTGTAAGAATGAATAAGAGAATCCAGGATGATACAGAAACAGACAACTAAAGACTCAAAATTATAAAGAAACTATTATGATTGTTGTTGCTGTTTTTCCAAGGAAAATAGCCTAAACCATCTGAAAAAGTGAAAAGTGAGATAAGATATGATTAAAATGCACCGTAGTTAATACAAATATGATTTAAAAATTTTAGTTCATGTCATGGATGTGAGAGTTGGACTGTGAAGAAGGCTGAGTGCCGAAGAATTGCTGCTCTTGAACTGTGCTGTTGGAGAAGACTCTTGAGAGTCCCTTGGACTGTAAGGAGATCCAACCAGTCCATTCTGAAGGAGATCAGTCCTGGGTGTTCTTTGGAAGGAATGGTGCTAAAGCTGAAACTCCAATACTTTGGCTACCCCATGTGAAGAGTTGACTGATTGGAAAAGACTCTGATGCTGGGAGTGATTGGGGGCAGGAGGAGAAGGGGACGACAGAGGATGAGATGGCTGGATGGCATCACTGACTCAATGGACGTGAGTCTGAGTGAACTCCGGGAGTTGGTGATGGACAGGGAGGCCTGGTGTGCTGCAGTTCACAGGGTTGCAAAGAGTCAGATGTGACTGAGCGACTGAACTGAACTGAACAATATGTATTCCCCAAATTCTGAAGGTAATTTTAGACAAATAAAATAAAGTACTTCATTCTTTTGTCTAGTGGATAGTAAACCTTCAAAGTGCTTGATCTCAACCAGTTAAAAAAGATGACAATATAAGCTATGGTTTTTCCAGTTGCTGTGTATGGATGTGAGAGCTAGACCATAAAGAAAGCTGAGTGCTGAAGAATTGATATTTTTGAACTGTGGTGTTGGAGAAGATTCTTCAGAGTCCCTTGGACAGCAAGCAGATCAAAGTGTCAATCCTGAAGGTAATTAACTCTGAATATTCATTGAAAGGACTGATGCTGAAGCTGAAGCTCCAGTACTTTGGCCACCCAATACGAAGAACTGACTCACTGGAAAAGAACCTGATGCTGAGAGATTAAAGGCAGGAGGAGAAGGGGACAACAGAGGATGAAATGGTTTGATGGCATCACCGATTCAATGGACATGGGTTTGAGCAAGCTCCGGGAGTTGGTGATGGACAGTGAAGCCCGGTGTGCTGCAGTCAATGGGGTCACAAAAAGTCGGACATCACTGAGCAACTGAACTGAACTGAAGGAAGCATTTGAAATTAGTGTTCCATGAACTGTGCTACACCAAGCACAAGATGAAAAGCATATGAATAGATTCTGGGAAAAATGGGTTTCTATGGTTATACATATTTGAGATATCAGAAATAGTTTAAGAGTTCCTTTTACCAAAGAACTTCTAAGACCTTGCTCTACGTGCTCAGTCATGTTCAACTCTTTGCAACTCCATGGACTGTAGCCTGTAAGGCTCCTCTGTCCATGGAATTTTTCAGGCAAGAATACTGAGTGGGTTACTATTCCCTTCTCCATGGGATCTTCCCACCCCAGGGATCGAACCCAGGTCTTCTTCATTACAGGCAGATTCTTTATGGCCTGATATACCAGGGAACCTCTGATTATATCTTGGTAACAGCTCCTGAACTCCTTGTGGCTTAGCACAATAAATATTTATCCTTCACACTAAATGCCTGTCATGGGATAGCAATGATGCTCTGTTCCACAAAAATCCCTGGCTGGCCACCACCGTCTTGCAGATGCACTGTGTGTGACATGGGCTTCCTTCTTTCCTATGGTAAGAAAAGGGAAATAAACAAACAACAGCACAAAGACCGAAGAGTTGGCAGTCTCGCTGCGTTTTCTAATGTTTTAACCCAAATTCACTTCCTTCTGCTCACATTTTTACAGTCATTTTCCAGTACCCAAGAGTGACTGGAAAACATACAGCCGCATTTTACTTGGTGACCATGAATGTTTCCCACCCCCAGGATCCATGGGGGGATTTTTAACACAGGCTTTCTTAAACTAATTTTATACAGAACTGTATTTCAGTGCAGTATTTTATGATTTAATGTCAAGTAAACACAAATTGAGAAATAACCAATTTAAATAAGCTTCTGTTTGATATGGAATTTAAGCAATATGCTTAAAATTCAGTCATACTACTTTGTAATAAATACATTGAAGAATGGTAAACAGATGCCAAAATAATACGTAGGCATCTTAAGATGAAATACCGGGCAACATGAAATAGAACTTTAATTCAATTTTATTCTGTGTTAGGGTGTGACCCATTTATACATCATGAGCTGCTTCCAAATCTTTCCACACTACTCTTTAAAGAGATTCTGATCCTTCCAATATTTCTACAGTGTTAGTGTTAACAATGCCAGCCTTTGATATTACATGTCAGTAGGGAAGTAGTTTAGTCTTTTGTTTATGCTATATTTCCAATTTTTTAATATCACTGAGTTACATGTATATAATGTTTCATCAGGCTCATATACCAAGCACCTTATATTGTACAACTTAAGAAATTCCATAAACTATTGCGTAGTGTGTACATCAAAGTTGGAATCTGAAAAAAATACCTTTTAAATTTTAGAAGCTTCCATTTTCAGCAAACAAGCTCCTCTGTATTTTATGTTTCCTCTAAAGTGCTTGCTTATTTGTTGGCATTCTTGTAAAATATTTATCATTCTGCTTTTAGTCATCTATTAGATTTTAACAAGTATACTAAGCTATTCTAAAATAAAAAAATTTTAATCTGTTTATTCGGATGGCTTAAGTGCTTGTTTCTTTTTTAAAAGTAGGTACTTTTCCTTTTGTTTTGTATTGTATATATGAGCACAACACTTTTCATAATAGACGCGTTGTTTCCCAAGTATACAACTTGAAGAACTGTGGACCCACACTGTTATCATCACCAGAGCAATGTCATTTTACCATTGTTAGTAATTAACTGTATTTATACCCTAGTTTGGGCTTCCCTGGTGGTTCAGACAGTAAAGAATATGCGTGCTATGGGGAGACCTGGGTTTGATCCCTGCTTTGGGATCCCACTCCCAGGATGGCATGGCAACCCACTCCAATATTCTTGCCTGGAGAATCCCAAGGACAAAGGAGGCTGGTGGGTTACAGTTACAAAGAGTCAGACACAACTGAGCGACTAAGCACAGCACAGCACATACCCTAATTCTCTGCACAAACAAGTCTAATAATATCAATAACATAAGACCATATCTACTGGGGACTCCCTGGTGGCTTAGTGATACAGCAGTATCTCCTAGAGAAGCTAATGGCAGCCCATTCCAGTAGACTTTGCATGGAGAATTCTATGGACAGAGGAGCCTGGTAGGCTACAGTCCATGGGGTCACAAAGAGTCGAACATGACTTAGCAACTAAACAACAATTATCTCTATTTTGCAGACAGTCTTTGATAATTAAACTAACCTAAGAATTGCCAATTTGCATTAAAGAAAAAAATAACTTTTTCTCACTTTCCCAACCAAACATAAACCTTTCAAAGTGTTATTCTGATTTAGCCCTATGGTTCACTCTATCCAAGAGTCTATTTCTGAGAGAAGTACACAAGAGATAATGCAACACTAGTTACAGGTGACTATCAGTACCTTCCATACCATTTTGTTGTTCAGTTGCTCAGTCGTGTCTGACTCTTTGTGACGCCATAGACTTCCAAACTCTAAATTTAGAATATTTCATATATACCTAATATGCCCAACAATGAATTCTTTGCAAAGAGACAGTACATAGTGGTCATTTCAACAAGAATGGATTCTGATTCAGCCACATCTTGATATGTCACTTACCTGATATATACTTTACTAGCTATTTACCTAGTAAATAAATCAAAAGTTCTGATCTCAACATTCAGAAAACTAAGATCATGGCATCCAGCCCCATCACTTCATGGCAAATAGATGGGGAAACAATGGAACAGTAAGAGATTTTATTTGCCGGGGTGGCGGGGAGGGGACTCCAAAACCACTACAGATGGTGACTGCAGCCATGAAATTAAAAGACACTTGCTCCTTGGAAGAAAAGTTATGACCAACCTAGACAGCATATTCAAAAGCAGAGACATTATTTTGCCAACAAAGGTCCGTCTAGTCAAAGGTATGGTTTTCCAGTAGTCATGTATGGATATGAGAGTTGGACTGTGAAGAAGGCTGAGCACCAAAGAATTGATGCTTTTGAACTGTGGTGTTGAAGAAGACTCTTGAGAGTCCCTTGGACTGCAAGGAGATCCAACCAGTCAACCCTAAAGGAAATCAGTCCTGTGTATTCACTGGAAGGACTGATGCTGAGGCTGAAACTCTAGTACTTTGGCCACCTGATATGAAGAATTGGGTTACTGGAAAAGACCCTTGATGGCATGGCAACCCACTCCAATATTCTTGCCTGGAGAATCCCAAGGACAAAGGAGGCTGGTGGGTTACAGTTACAAAGAGTCAGACACAACTGAGCGACTAAGCACAGCACAGCACATACCCTAATTCTCTGCACAAACAAGTCTAATAATATCAATAACATAAGACCATATCTACTGGGGACTCCCTGGTGGCTTAGTGATACAGCAGTATCTCCTAGAGAAGCTAATGGCAGCCCATTCCAGTAGACTTTGCATGGAGAATTCTATGGACAGAGGAGCCTGGTAGGCTACAGTCCATGGGGTCACAAAGAGTCGAACATGACTTAGCAACTAAACAACAATTATCTCTATTTTGCAGACAGTCTTTGATAATTAAACTAACCTAAGAATTGCCAATTTGCATTAAAGAAAAAAATAACTTTTTCTCACTTTCCCAACCAAACATAAACCTTTCAAAGTGTTATTCTGATTTAGCCCTATGGTTCACTCTATCCAAGAGTCTATTTCTGAGAGAAGTACACAAGAGATAATGCAACACTAGTTACAGGTGACTATCAGTACCTTCCATACCATTTTGTTGTTCAGTTGCTCAGTCGTGTCTGACTCTTTGTGACGCCATAGACTTCCAAACTCTAAATTTAGAATATTTCATATATACCTAATATGCCCAACAATGAATTCTTTGCAAAGAGACAGTACATAGTGGTCATTTCAACAAGAATGGATTCTGATTCAGCCACATCTTGATATGTCACTTACCTGATATATACTTTACTAGCTATTTACCTAGTAAATAAATCAAAAGTTCTGATCTCAACATTCAGAAAACTAAGATCATGGCATCCAGCCCCATCACTTCATGGCAAATAGATGGGGAAACAATGGAACAGTAAGAGATTTTATTTGCCGGGGTGGCGGGGAGGGGACTCCAAAACCACTACAGATGGTGACTGCAGCCATGAAATTAAAAGACACTTGCTCCTTGGAAGAAAAGTTATGACCAACCTAGACAGCATATTCAAAAGCAGAGACATTATTTTGCCAACAAAGGTCCGTCTAGTCAAAGGTATGGTTTTCCAGTAGTCATGTATGGATATGAGAGTTGGACTGTGAAGAAGGCTGAGCACCAAAGAATTGATGCTTTTGAACTGTGGTGTTGAAGAAGACTCTTGAGAGTCCCTTGGACTGCAAGGAGATCCAACCAGTCAACCCTAAAGGAAATCAGTCCTGTGTATTCACTGGAAGGACTGATGCTGAGGCTGAAACTCTAGTACTTTGGCCACCTGATATGAAGAATTGGGTTACTGGAAAAGACCCTGATGCTGGGAAAGATTGAAGGCAGGAGGGGGAAGGGGATGACAGATGATGAGATGGTTGGATGGCATCACTGACTAGATGGATATGAGTTTGAGCAAGCTCTGGGAGTTGGTGATGAGCAGGCAAGCCTGGCATGCTGCAGGACATGGGGTGCAGAATCGGGCATGACTGAGGGACTGAACTGACTGAAATGAGTTATTTACCTTGTGCTGTTGTGCTTATTCGCTTCTCTTGTGTCTAACTCTGCGAGCCTGTGTATTGCAGCCCACCAGGCTCCTCTGTCCATGTGATTCTCCAGGGAAGAATACTGCCGTGGGTTGCCATGCCCTCCTCCAGGGAATCTTTCCCACCCAGGGATCCAAACTGAGTCTCCTGTATCTCTGGCATTGCAGACAGATTCTTTACTGCTGAGTCACTGGGAAAACCCAGCTATTTACCTTGAGTTTGAACAAAAAAACTTTCCATAAATTGTTTCTATTGCTACTTGCTCTTATATCCTAAATCAAGTCTTTTCAATATGTGCTATCATGTCCTTTTCTTTTTCTGAGGAGAGGGAATGGCTGTGTGTAACATATCATCAAACCAAAAACACTGAATAAAGAAGCTTGAAATAGATATTCATGAATAAGTGACTTAACACATGTGACATATAAATGTATTTGTTGAGTTTCTCAGAAAATGGTGAAGAATCTGTCTGCAGTGCAAGAGACCTGAGTCGGGAAGATCCCCTGGAGAAGGGAAAGGCTACCCACTCAGTATTCTTGGCTGGAAAACTCCATGGACAGAGGAGCCTGGTGGGCTACAGTCTGTAGGGTCACAGAGCAGTACACAACTGAGCATCTAACACTTTCACTTTCAGAAGCACTAAGTACTGATTATATTCTTTGAAAAGCAGGTATGCTCAATTCCTGTTTACATTCAATAATCTGGAGGTTAAAAAGTTCAACTAGATATTTTCATATTCAATAAATAACAGATGGCTGTGGGATTGAATATCAAGTCTAACTGATGCCACATCATGTGCCCTTAAAAACTCTGCTCTGGACACTTCTCTGGTGAGCCGGTGGTTTAGACTCCATGCTTGCAATGCAGAGGGCACAGGGTCAATCTCTGGTCGGGGAACCAAGATCACACATGCTACCCAGCATGGCTCCCCTTCAAAACAAAAAGAAAAAAAAAGACAAAAGACAACCACCACAGCAAAAAAAAAAAACAAAAAACAACAAACCAACTCTCACAAGGATTAAGACGAACTAAGACACAATAAGCAGAATTTGCCTGCAATGCAGGAGACATAGGAAATACAGGTTTGATTCCTGGGTTGCCAAGATCCCCTGGGAAAGGAAACAGCAACCCTCTCCTGTATTCCTGCCTCGAAAATTCCATGAATGGAGGAGCCTGGCAGGGTCATAAAAAGTCAACCAAGACTGAAGCAACTGGGCTCAGCACACAAAAGCAGAACTAAATGGAAAACTAAAAAACGCCAGCCATAGGTTTTTGGCAAGGGCTGCAAACAGCTGGTATTGTCACATTATTACATACTCTTTTGCAGTGGTGGCGGGTGTTAACATCATAATTTGCAAAAACTGTTACTAAAAATGGTATATTCTTGGGATGCAATATGGGGTTAAAAGGAATCGGTGCAATTTGATGCCAATAACACTAAATTTTAAGTTAAAACATCTAAATTCCAGATTTTATATCCCCTTCTCACCATTGAAAGCTACTGTTAAAGCATTAGCCACATTAATAAATAAGAAAACGAATAAGATGGCCTGTTAGGAATTCTGCTGAATAGTTTGGCTCCTATTTTTATGTCACTTTATTGAGTAGAACCAGTGCAAATGTAACCTCCCAGGGTAACTCTCTTGTGAATAGCAACTGCAGATTTAGATTAAATGGGATCTGGCTGTGTAAACAAAAAGCACTTTAATGCTACAGTGAACACCATTCACTAATCTTCATGTATCATTTGTGAAATTCAGAGTCTCTTTGGCAAAAATAAATGCCCTTTGCCCTCTGTAAAGATGGAGTCTAAAAACCATACCCAGAACTTAGTTGCTTTCAGGGGAAGTAAAAAATTCAGGTAGTCAAGATTATATTTTTATCTCAGTAAACAAATACACAATAAGCTTCTTTAGGAATAAAAGAAGGATTTCAAAAATGGGGGAACTGTGGCTAAGTTTGGTGCTTCTATAGGTAAAACTGACCTACATCTAAGATGATCACATTTCTGTGCATACATTCAACATACGTCGACGAAGCTCTCTTCTGCACCAGGCACTGCATAACAAGAGGTTCCAGGTTTCACCCTGGAGATTTTCACGATCTGTATCACGGACCACAACACAGCAGTCAGAGAGAGCATTTGAATAGACAAGCATCTTGCAAGCTCTTTTGAACGCATGCCCTGTTACCGGCTTCTTGACTCTATCCTTTGCATTCTTCCGCCAGGCATAAAAGATGTACACTTCAGACCACATGCCCAACTGCCCTCCCAATTCCCAATTCCCCCGCTGCAGGACTTACTGTGTTTAAGGGCTGCCTTCTAAACCTCTCCTTCTCTCCAGTCCTGAGCATTATAGCTCAAGAGTCACTGAAACGGAAATCTGAATCATCAGATCTGGGCTAACCCCAAACAAATTAAGTTAAAAAGGACCATCAGGCAGCTTTTCTGTTTTTAATGATCCATTTGCTTTCTTTCTGTGAAATCAAAGGCCACAGTGATCATTTGGAGCAAATATGCTAAATTCAATCTGGCAGAAAACACATGAATACTGAGATCATTGATCACCTGATTAGCTGGACCTGCCAAATACACTGTAGCCAAAACAAAAGCAACTGGGACTGATGGTTAGATAATGCAAGACACCATTCATCTGCCAATGGACATTCAGGTTGCTTCCATGTTTTGGCTATTTAAATAGTGCTGTAACGAACACTGGGATGTGTGTATCTTTTTCAATTAGAGTTTTCTCCAGATATATCCTTAGAACTGGGATTGAAAGATCAAATGGTAATTCAATTTTTAGTGTTTTAAAGGAAACTCCATACCATTTTCCATAGGGGCTGTTCCAAGTTACTCCCACCAACAGTTTAGGAGGGTGCCTTTTTCCCTACACCCTCTCCATCATTTATTGGATGAAGGAAAAATCAGCCATACTAAACGTCACTGCTCAAAACTTTAGTTTTCACTGGCTCTGGTCTCTGTGGACAGAAGTCCAGGCCATGGACTGATATTGTTTTAATAAGTGCATGTACACCTCATCAGTCAGCCAGCATGGACAAAACTATAATTCAGAAAAACGCATGCACCCCTATAGCAGCACTAGTCACAAGAGCCAAGGCAAGGAAGCAACCTTCTGTTCAGCAACAGATGAATGGCTAAAGAAATGTGGAATGTATATAGGGGCATATTACTCATCCACGAAAAAGAATAAACTAATGCCATTTGCTGCAACATGGACGGACCTAGAGATTATCACACTAAGTGAGTAAGTCAGAAAGAGAAAGACAAATAACCTTATGATATCAGTTAAATGTGGGCTCCAAATACAATGCAAAGGAATCTATCTACAATACAGAAACAGAGAGAACAGACTTGTTGCCAAGGGGAAGGCGGAGTAGGGGAGGGAAGGACTGGGAGTTTGGAATTAACAGATGCAAACTAATGCATATAGAACAGATAAACAGCAAGGTCCTGCTGGAGAGCATAGGGAATTGTGTTCAATACTGAGTGAAAAATCCTAATGGTAAGGGTTATGCAAAATAATATAGAGACTGAACTACATAATTTTATATATAAATTATATTATACATATATATAAAACAACTGCTTTGCTGTACAGGAGAAATTAAACCAACACTGAAAATCATCTATACTCCAATAAAATTTTTAATTATAAATAAATAATAAAAAAGATAGTCAATTGGTGTGGTCAGCTTAGATTCTTATGAACCAAACATCAACACTGCAAACTCTATTAAAGAGAATATAGGTAATTGTTATCAGTAATTGTCATTTAGGTTTTCATCACACTTGAAAAATAAAATGTACATAATAAAATTTATCTAAGAATACAACTTAAGAACTAAATAGAAACTTT
>SJYC01059676.1:0-13235 GCA_006408675.1 Madoqua kirkii
GAACCCAGGTCTCCTGCATTGTAGACAGACACTTTACCATCTGAGCCACCAAGGAAGTCCATTGAGGGAAAAGTCAAGCTAAAATTCTAACACCCAGCCCCTGGTATCTCAGTACATGTCTCTGAATCTCTACTCTGCCCTCTAGTGGATACGTGGAGAATTAAGCTGTCCCTGCCTTGGCCACGTCAGGCAGAGTTGACCCACTGGAAGACACTGACACTGTAAGGGTTTGGGGGCAGGAGGAGAAGGGGACGACAGAAGATGAAATGGCTGGATGGCATCACCGACTCGATGCACATGTTGCTAAAATTCTAACACCCAGCCCCTGGTATCTCAGTACATGTCTCTGAATCTCTACTCTGCCCTCTAGTGGATACGTGGAGAATTAAGCTGTCCCTGCCTTGGCCACGTCAGGCAGAGTTGACCCACTGGAAGACACTGACACTGTAAGGGTTTGGGGGCAGGAGGAGAAGGGGACGACAGAAGATGAAATGGCTGGATGGCATCACCGACTCGATGCACATGTGTGTGAGTGAACTCTGGGAGCTGGTGATGGACAGGGAGGCCTGGCGTGCTGCGATTCATGGGGTCACAGAGAGTCGGACACGACTGAGCGACTGAACTGAACTGAACCGAACTGCCTTGGTTTCTTCATCCTTGAAATGTGAAGGATGATAAGTATGGTCATAAACAACTACATCACAGAATGTATTCAGAGAATTAAATGAGGTACACAAAGCACTGAGAGCAGAGAATGGCCCATATTAAGCACCAAACAATGTCAGGCAACAATTACTGGGAATTCCCTGGCGGTCCAGTGGTTAGGCCTCAGCCCTTTCACTGCCAGGCCTGGCTGGGTTCAATCCCTGATCAGAGAACTAGATCCCATAAGCTATGTGGTGCAGCCAAAAAAGGTGAAGGAAAAAAGAGAGACAAATTATCCTTGTGGTTGCTGCTGCATTTTCTTTTCCCCACCATTCAGAAGCTTCTGCAAATACATGAAAGCATCTTCATACCGCCTTTCTTGTCAGCCTAGGAAAGAAAGGTGCCCAATAACCTGAATATTTCACGCTGTAAAAATAATCACTTGTGACATAAAATGTATTAATGGGGTGAAAGGGACCACAGCTGCTAAGATGTGTCCCTTTCCATCATCTTTAGCAATGCTGATTGCCCTGAAAATGTCTGCCAGCTAATTGTCTTTATTGGAAGGGAGCTTTTGTAAGAAAGGAGGAGGGAAGAACTGAGTGTGCCTTCCAATTTCTTACAGGGATTATGCCAGTAAGCAAGAAGTCTTACCTTTTATTAAAATGAGATTTGTTTTTATTATCCATCTAAAAGTACACAGAGCATGGTAGGAGACTATTTAAAACAGTATTAGGTTTAGAAATGTATGAGGACATTCTAATAATCAACGCCCAACAGAAGAAAAAATATTAAAAATAATCAATTTTGCTTTTGAAAATTTAAGAAACAGGCAAATCCATATTTTGGTAGAATAGATATTTTTTGTTGTTTTTAATCATGTTCTGTTTATCTTTCATCTAGGCTCACATGTACGCAGGTAACGTTACATCTGTTACATTTCTTTTCCTGGATTAGATTTTTGCCAATGATGAGTGATAGATTTAAGTAAGTTGTGCATGTATTAGACTATGAACCAGTGATCATTATAAAGCTTGATTTGTAAAACTCTTTTTCCAAATATACCTGGAATGCTTGCATAACTGTTTATGAACAACACTGTAACAGCTGTGTAGGGTAGGAATCTTATTTGAATTGTGGGTCTACAGTTCAAGCTGGTTCTTCACTACTAGAATCTTTTTCCCAGAATGCTTCTCTGCTGCAGGGTAGACACACTCTCTGCAGGAGCAAAGGAACACAGTAGGCTTGAGACAGCTTTCCTTGCAAATGGTTGCTTACAAGGCTGGCACTTGGCAGTCATCCAAGAACTTGAATAGCAAACAGTTCCCACACTAGCATACAACTTTCTCTAAATGCTAAAAGCAGTCTGCTGTGCCTAAACTGTGTGTGCAAGCGACACGTGGTCAGTCTCAGTCGTGTCCAACTGTCTGTGGCCCCATGGACTGTAGCCTGCTAGGCTCCTCTGTCCTTGGAAGTTTTCAGGCAAGAATACTGGAGTGGGTTGCCGCTTTCTACTCCAGAGGATGTTCCTGACCCAGAGATCAAAGCCACGATTCCTGCATTGACAGTCAGATTCTTTACACCTGGCAAACTAGACGTTTATAGTAAATATTAATATCTGCTTTCCTTCTGGGAGATGGAGTCTGGCATTTGCTGGATGGATGGTGCCCACTGACTCACCAAAGAAAAGACCTTGACCTCTAGTCTCAGGCCAGCTTCCCAGGAGATCACTTTACTCATGCGTTGTCCCAACTCACTGTCTTCCTTGTAACTCCAGCAGGAGGAGATTCTTAGACGCTTATACCCAGTTTTCTCTGGATTTTACTCTACCTGTCTTTTCTGTTTGCAAATTTTTTTGGTCCCTTTTGTTGTCGTGAATCATAGTCATGAGTGTGATCACATTCTGGGCCCTGTGCATCACACTGATCACATTATCTGGGGGAGGCTGAACAAGGAGGGAGAGTCTTGGAGATCTGCACACTACCCCACCTACCCTTGGTGCACATCTGATGTGGATGAATCCCGGGTACCCAGTTATTCTATACTTTTAGGTTAATTTTAAAATTAAATTTCTAAAGTTCAATACCATGGACTGGGAATGAAAACTGCCCCAAGTCCTCCTTGAAGGAAGTATGAGAGGTACCTACAGTCACTAAATATGCTGAGTGACTCAGAAATATTATGGTGAGGCACTTAACAGCAGCATTTCCAAAGTTTAATCCGAGCTCTCTGTGACTTTAAGGCTGGTGCTCTAACCAGGAGTCTACACAAACTCTCCTGAAAACAGTAGAGAGATCTGCCTTCTGCTTCGTTCTAAAGATGTCTGTTGCAACCGTTCATGGATTTAAGTGTTGCTGAGCGTAATAAACACCTCTAGAGTGCAGAAATGTTACTCCCGAGAGACTTAAGGAAGGCAATCAGGATGGCCCAGAGCATTTGGATAATGGTTTGGTCATTTTTCACAGGTGTCACCGTCTCATGTTTTGCCCTGTGACAAGTTGCAAATTGAGCAGATGCTAAAAAATAAGAACGCAAACATCCTGGATTTGTAAGTGAGGTGCTCAGAAGGGGAGCATAGGAATCTCTCTCTGGTTTCTCCAGCCTTTTTTCCTTTATATTCACATCTAAAGCTTCTGGCATTTTCCAGCCTGACTTTTAACCCTGCAACTTTCCCCTCATGGAGTTAACTAATGGTAACGATATAACCATTCATCATAAGATGCTTGTAGACAAAGGCTGTTCTACTTATTTTTCAGAAAAATAAATATAAGCAAAGCAGCCTAGGAAGCAAGAATCTACTCACAGAGTTTTGTCTCTACTGTAATTATAATGTGCACGAACTATTTAAAGGATGCAGAGTTCAAATAACATTTCACATACGGCTATTGTTCCTTCGCAAGAGAGAATAAGGAGAGAAATGAAAATATGAACTGTAACAAGAAAAGTCTCTCTAGAGATAAGAGACCCAAAGGAAAGGATATAAAATAAAATGAGAACGGAAAGCACAGATTAAAATGTTTTGACTACAATTATTTTTAAAAAGCCAATACATTTTGAAGGGAGCTAAAGAATAATTCCAGTGGTGTTGTTACATTATTTTCTTTATGGAACATACAGAGTGCTAAAGACAAAAAAGAATTCGTGACAAAAAAGAATTATGTGACTTCGATTTATGTTTCATTCCTTTTATCTTGCTATAAACTACATATAATTCAGATAAGTCACATTCTAAAAAACTGTTAAGATATTAATAAACCAACTTATTTGTTAACGGGTATAGTATGACTAGCTTGGAAAAACATATTCACACTAGTAGATATTTTGTTATATGCTATCAGACATGTTTTACTCTGATAAATTGTCGAGACCCTCTCAGAAAGATAACTGTCAAATGGGAAAATGGTCTTCAGGTAACACAGGGAACGGTCTGCAGGGTATGTGCTGTGCTGGGCTTAACAGCTCAGACGCATCTGACTCTTTGTGACCCAAAGGACTGCAGCCTGCCAGGCTCCTCTGCTCATGGGGATTCTCCAGGCAAGAATACTGGAGTGGGTTGCCATGCCCTTGTCCAGGGGATCCTCCCAACCCAGGGATCGAACCCAGGGATAGAAAGGCCAAAACACCATAACTCCACGTTGAGGGTAGAGCATAAAGCCCTGACACAAAAACTGCGACCTAAGCGTCTCACTTTCCCATGTTGTACACAAGAATGAAAAAGATGGCTGTACAAGAAGAATGTGCGTTACAATGTGTTTCTAATAAAAAAACACCATATAAAATTTTCTACAGAGAGAAATGATACATTGGTAACATGTTCTCCTGAGAAGAATGAAGTAGACCTTTGTATGTTACGATAGAAAGAACTTTGTCTTCTTAAAGCACAGTTCCTTTTAGTTGTTCTTAACTTGATGTGGTTTTGGCCCTGCTGGGTCTGCACTGCCGTGCATGGACTCTAACTGTCCGGGGCTGCTCTCTGGGTGCGCTGGGTGGCTTCTCACCTCGTGGCTTCTCACTGCAGTGGCCTCTCTCGCTGCAGAGCGGAAGCTCTAGAGTGAGTTCGGCAGCTGAGGTGCACGGGCTTAGCTGCTATGTGGCGTGGGGGGGGGGTGGCCAGACCAGGGATGGAACCTGTGTCCCCCGCATTGGCACGTGGATTCTTAACCACCGCACCACCAACGAAGTCTGATGAAAAGTTCTTAAAACTAAGCTCCATATAAAAAATTTCATTAAAAAATCTATCACTTACCTATTTATATATATGAGAGTATAATTGGGGGAATTTCAGATGAGATGCAATATCAGTTGATGTTGCATAGAACTGATGAGTCTTTGGAAGGAAACCAAGTGTCTGGCATAGCAGAACTCTGTATTTTTTTTCTTGTCTACATGTCTGAAGCCTTCGATGGTTTTCAATATATTTCATACCTATATTTTAATAAGTGGTTTCACTTGTACTATATTTAGGTGAGTTTTACAAAATTAAAATTCTGAAAATTGCTCATGCTTTAAAATAACAGATGATTAGATTATTAACTATTTAAATGACTCAAAATATTTAGGTGAAAAATATTTAAATGTCTACTGAAAATAATTAAGTGATTATTTTCTGAATACTATACCTTACCTACATTTTTTAGTTGCAAAATTGGATTTGAAGTTGTGCTTGTGATGAAACATTTTATATTAACAGTAATGCTTATTTATAACACATTAATATTATTCTAAATGATTATTATAATAGATAACTGATTAGAAGCTAGTTGAGCAAGAGTCATGAAATTTTTGCATAAACATTTCATGCCAGTAGTAGCTTCAGTGTTTCTCTTTATCTATTTAATAATATAATTAATAGCAAACTTTTGCTATTAGGATAGCTTGCTCTATTTCTGTGTCAACAACATGCTGTATATACTTGGGAGAGGAGAAATGCAGTCAGTATCAAGACAGATTCTATTATAAGATTTCATCATTTATGGAGCAGACATAACAAATGGCCCACCTGAAAGTATTTCTATAAAATCAAAATTCTTTTTCTCATTTTTATTCCTCTTGACGTGATGGCTTTTTCTACTGTATATCTGTGATTACTCCTGCATCTGAAGTGCATTTTTCTTCAATAAATCTTTTGTATATATTTGTAAAATCTTTTCATAATATAAGTTGATATGTGTGTTTTCATAAACATTAGAAAATGACTCCCAGACCATTCTGAACGTATCAATGAAAATGCTTGCGTAACTTTTTTCTTTGCATCAATCATTAGTCCTTAATGATATCTAAGAGCCTACAAAGTTCTAGGAATGCCATTTGATCAACAATAAAACAGTGAAAACCAGTGACAATTCCAACATTCATGCTGCATCTTAAGTAGATCAATGCAATTATCCTAATATTTATGAATAAATTTCATGGTTTTTGAGCTGCTATAAAATGGAAGAGGCACTTGATGAGCTCCCTAGCGAAAGGAGCAATCAATGGGAAAATAATAACCATCCATAAAGGCTGTTTTGTTATGGAGAAGATTTTTGTTTAAGATGACTTCTGTAGACTTTCGTTTAGGGTAGGGGAGGTGGACAACTAAGGCCACATCCAACGGTGAAGTATTCTGTTTTCAGGTTCACTGCCATTTTAGTTGCTTTTTGTTTTGTGCTTGCCAAAGTGTATACTGCCAGAAAATGTTGATTAAAATTTTTTTCAATTCAGTAATGTAGTATTAAAAATCAGATTGAGAAAAGTTATCTCACTTTTTAATACAAATTCATCATTGTATCTTTCTCCAATGATCTAGTGAAGATGGATAAGACAGTGAGGACAGGCTATTTTAAGAAGAAAGTCCATGTTCATTGGACTTTGTTCATTAAAAGAGACACTTGAAAAGACAAATTACATCTTTGACATTAATTCCTTCTGAAGTCAAAAGACAAGTTCATTCACAACCTGCAAGCTTGAAGGTGAGAGTCCAGTAGTTGAGCTTTACATAAAGTGTCTGGGCTTTTTCATCAACTAAAAGCTAATCATGAAGCTGGAAAGGAGAAATCTTTCAAGTCTCTGTGGGTCCTTTAAAATCATAAAATCATAAAATTTCAATAGAACCTTAGGGTTTGCGTAATCTAATACTCTCATATTAAGGATCTGCTAAGTGAAGCTCAGAAAAGTTAAGGGCTTAGCTTGGTCACCTTTCCATCACCATCTTCTCTGGTTTATTTAGTCCCTTCTTGCCTTGTAACTTTTCCATTGGTGCTTTTTATCTCCAAGCAAACATGTGTCATATTATCTAACTCTGCTGGGTAAAAACTGGTCTTGTCTAAAGAGGTTTGGCCTTTTCCCTTGGAAGGTAATCAATGCCACACCCAACAAGACTGTCTCTGTTAAAAGACAGTCTTAGGGTGGGCTCTGCCCAAGTCAGAAACATCAACCATGTGACTTAGGTTGGGGGTTTGGGTAATGAGGGATCAGATGAACTGAAGACTGAATTCAACCATGCGGGCAATTATTCAGTCAATCTCACCTGTGTGATGAACCCCAGTAAACACTATGGAACCTAGTTCAGATGAGCATCCATGGCTGGCAACACTTGTTGAATTTGATACCGACCAGGGCCCCATGGACCCTTTCTGTGTCCCTCGTTTATTTCATTATAGGAAACAGCCTTCACTCAGCCACCATAATCTTCCCTGAGTTCCAGTGGGCAGATTCAACCAGTTATGAATTAGTGAAGGAGGAGAAGGGGACAACAGAGGATGAGATGGTTGGACAGCATCACTGACTCTATGGATATGAGTTTGAATAAGCTCTGGGAGTTGGTGATGGACAGGGAAGCCTGGAGTGCTGCAGTCCATGGGGTTGCAAAGAATCGGACATGACTGAGTGACTGAACTGAACTGAGGATATACTGAGACAAAGCATCTTCTTATCTATCTCAAAAAAAAAAAAGAGTCAAGAGCAGCCTTGGATCAAGGTCTTGTTTCCCCAGAGACACACACAATATCTCTGAGCTATTTTGCAGATATGGAAACCCCCCTCCAGGTGGGGGAAGTTAACAGTTAGTGGTGGCATGCTGCCCACAAGCATGCAGGCCCTAGACCAGCTGGATCTGAAGGTTGATGATGCTGACTCCTTACCTCACCACCAACCCTTCAGAAGAATGTCCATGAGCTGATCATGCCCTCTTTGAAAAATGACTCTAAAACTTCTCACTATCTTTTCGAAGGGATAAACACTGTTTTGAGGGCATAACCTGCTTGGCAATGCTATTAAACTATTCTTTCCTATTTCACCCAAAGCTCTGTCTCTGAGATTTGATTCGGTACTAGTGCACAGAGAAGCCGAGCTTCTAGCATCATATTGTCACTCATCATAGGCAGGAGGAGCCGCACCATACATGACTCAGTGAGAAGAGGATGACCACTTCTGCCCTGTGTCTCTTCCCTGGTCTGATTTTATTCTACATCCCTTCCCTACAATATACCATAATCATGAGTATAATAAACTTCCTGTGTGTTATTTGAGTCCTTTCTAGAGAAGGACTAGAAATGGCAACCCACTCCAGTATTCTTGCCTAGAGAATCCTGTGGACAGAGGAGTCTGGTGGGCTGCTGTCCACAGGATCACACAGAGTCAGACATGACTGATGCAACTTAGCTTGCATGCAAGCATTGGAGACGGAAACGGCAGCCCATTCCAGTATTCTTGCCTGGAGAACCCCAGGGACGGAGGAGTCTGGTGGGCTGCCGTCTATGGGGGTGCACAGAGTCAGACACAACTGAAGCAACTTAGCAGCAGCAGTAGCAGTGAGTTATTGGGGATTTATCTACCTAATAGTTCAATTGGTAAAGCATCTACCTGCAGTGCAGGAAACCCAAGTTCAACCCCTGGGTCGGGAACATATCTTGGAGAAGGAAATGGCAACCCACTCCAGGATTCTTGCATGGAAAATCTCATGGACAGAGGAGCCTGGTGGGCTACAGTCCACAGGATACTGAGGCTGAGGGTGGTTTTGGGAATCCTTCACCACCACTTGCAGTTGGTGTTGGAAGTCAGAGCAGTTTGTAGGGTCGATTTCTACTAGTTTTACAGTTTGGTTAACTTTGTATACTGACATGTGTCTTAAAAGTTACATTGCTTCATTTTGGGAACTGATAAAATGAAGTTACAAGAATAAACAGTCCCTATACAAAGATACTTCCTAAACTGTGAAGGTTAACTCTGGGTCAACTTGGCTAGACCACACACCAGATGCTCGGTTAAATAATATTCCATGAAGGTATTTTAAAAAATTAACATTTTAAACAGCAGACTTTGAGTAAAGCAAATTACCTCCTATAATGAGGGTATTCCTCTGTGTAGCAGTTTGTAGGGTCGATTTCTACTAGTTTTACAGTTTGGTTAACTTTGTATACTGACATGTGTCTTAAAAGTTACATTGCTTCATTTTGGGAACTGATAAAATGAAGTTACAAGAATAAACAGTCCCTATACAAAGATACTTCCTAAACTGTGAAGGTTAACTCTGGGTCAACTTGGCTAGACCACACACCAGATGCTCGGTTAAATAATATTCCATGAAGGTATTTTAAAAAATTAACATTTTAAACAGCAGACTTTGAGTAAAGCAAATTACCTCCTATAATGAGGGTATGCCTCTGTGCTCTTTCATCTGTCTCTTTCTCTACACACACACATACACACACACACACACACACACACACTCATACATATTACATATACACACACTCCCTATCAACTTCCTTCACATACACTATTAACTATGTTTCTCTGGAGAACCTGAATACAGGGATATTTCTGTGTATAAATAAAACCAGTAGATCCTCTTAAGTTTCAAGATCTTCAGAAGCTTGGAAACCCCAAATGATAAAATTAAATTGATTCTCATGAGATTTCTAAGTGTTTTCTTCTACTGTTACATCAATAACTTTTAAAGTCCATTCGTAAAACCCTGAAGGCACATGTAATAGAACAGATATTTCCAATTTATTTAAAGTACTCTTATATTGAACTTTCTTGACTCAGTTTGGCAATAATCTACACAAAGACTAATACAATCAACAGGAAATAAAAAAGAATATTAAAATCAGCACAAAGGAAAAAGTGTTATCAATTGCCTCATGTTCCTTTTCCTTACAGCTACAAATATTTATTAAAATGTCTTTGTGCTACAGGAAGCTAAGAAAAAGTTATTTGACAAACCTCTACTTGCTTTTCCCCACAGGGTGGCCCAGAAAAAACAGTTGTGTCAATGAAAAACTGTTTTATGAAGAATTTTTCATGGACTTTTATCTGTCTGTACACTGTGGGAGGAGGTCTTCCACACTGACTTCATTCATCACATTTCCTGAAAACAATTACCATCTTAGCAATGACAGCAATTCAACCACAATAGTATCTTACGGAAGACAGTGCATTCTCTCTTAAAACACTGGTTTCCTTGGAGGTGCAGGAAAGGGGACGAAAGATACTGAAGAAGGATTTTCCATCTATGTTTCAGAATATTCATGTACTTTGGAATAAGTATATATTATATGATTTGTATGATAATATATCTTTACATATACACATATGTATGAATTACTTAGTTTCTAGAAAGTAAGAAGAAAATAGTTGGATATTGCTATGATTTCTAATCTAATTTTGTACACACACACACACACAAACACACACAAAAATCCCAGGAAGATGTTTATATAACTGTTTAAAATATATTTAGAAAAACGCAAAACCAACAGTTGGTAGTAATTGCCTTTAGGGAGGAAAACTTTGGTTGTAAAAGAAGTATACAGGAATTTAGTCTTTTGCTTTTTTCCTCTTTCTATTTAAAATCTGTTTATGGTTTAATTTTCTAATTTAAACATCCTTGTAGAGACCCCCACTGGGATTCTTGAAAGGAGTCTGAGTCAGTGCCAGGATGTTGCTGCGGAGGGAAACAGTCACTTAAGTCAGAGCTCCTGAGATCATCCACCTGCACACAGCTCAGAGCTTTGGGCTTTAGTTGAAACTAGTGATTTTAACTGTATTTTCCGGTAAAAGAGGGAGGTCACATATTCTAGTTCCCTTTCCCAGAGGAGGAGGAATGTCTGAGAAGTCAAAAGAGGAGGAAAACTGGGGCTGAACCCGCAGCCACTTGTCCACGTGTTCTCCTGACTTTCCTGGTTCTCCGGCTCTTTTTCTTGTTGGTGCCTTTTCTCTCCTTGCTAGAAGCAAGAGAAGCACCTCCAGGAGAAGCATCCAGCGCAGCTTTTCTCTCCACCTGACAGCCTGCAATGGAATCTGCCACCTAGTACCCTTAACATATCTGTGCTGAAATGAATGAGAGGACTTTCCCCAAAGGTGTTTATGACGTATCTGATTAGAATGGCCTGGTATCTAGTAAATGACCACATGGTATATCATACATGGGGCTTCCCTGGTGGTTCAGCAGTAAAGAATCTGCCTGCAATGCAGGAGACATGGGTTTGATCCCTGGGTCAGGAAGATTCCCTGGAGAAGGAAATGACAACCTTGCCTGGAGAATCCCAAGGACAGAGGAGCCTGAAGGGCTATAGTCCACAGGGTCACAAAAAGTTGGGCATGACTAAAGTGACTAAGCAAGCACATATGTGTATTAAACTTAAGCAGGTATAAATTTATATATTAAATTGCCTCTTCAAACTCCTTTTAAACATCTTAGATTATAAATATTAATGAATTTTAAATACATATATATATATACATTTCATGACAATGCCAAAACACACAAAAATTTTAAAACTATAGAATTAGTAAAAAAAAAAAGACAATTAAAAATCATGTTTTTAATAGTTTTCAAAAAAAAATACAAAAAGATAACTCCAATAACTCCAGTGGTAAGTAAACAATCCATACCCGACGTCAGATGAAGATGTAAAGTTGTCTTCATGTTTAACTTGGGTCTGCTTTAGAATTCCGCCTTAAGCACAAATGGTAGCATAAACTTGCTGTTTTTGAGAGCTCCTCTTACCAGAGAGGAACTTAGCATGCAAATATGTAACATAAATTTAGTTTAGAAATGGCAGTGCAGGATGATTGCTGCTACATCTTACTCTCCAGTCACAATAGATGTGAAAAAGTAACTAGTTAGTGAAATAACTATAATTCAAGCAGAAAACTGACATACGGTCCCATAAGCTTCTCCAAGTAGCTTTACTTTGTGACATAACAGAGTTCTTCACACAGATATATCTTTTGGTCCTGTGACAGTTTTACTAGAATCAAGGATGGGCAAGATTTAAAGTGCCTTTGGGTAGTCAAATATGAGCAGATATGGTTAAGAATTCTTTCTCTTCTGCTGTCCCCCAGTTCTCATCAATTGTCAAACCTATTGTATACATGTGAGGATGAGTCCAATGTGCAATATTTTAGGATAGAATCCAAGGTAGCCTCACTTAGTTTTTCTAAAATCAGGGGACAGAATGTCAAATAATATTAAAGAATCTCCTTGCTTGGGGGATTGAGCAAGGTGCAATTTAGTGTACCATTTTTTAGTCCAAAAATGCTATGTGTTTTATAATTTTTTAAAATTGGTATTGGAGTACAGTTGATTTACAATCTTGGTTTACTTTCTACTGTACAACAAAGTGAATCAGTTGTGCACACACATATATCCATTCTTTTTTAGATTCTTTTTCCAAATTGGTCATTATGGAGTACTAATAAGAGTTCCCTGTGCTATAAAGTCCTTAATAGTTATCTATTTTACATATAGTAGTGTGTATATGTAAAGTTATGACAAACCTAGTGTGTGTTAAGTTGCTTCAGTCGTGTGCAACTCTTTGGGATCCTATGGACTCTAGCCCACCAGGTTCTTCTGTCCATGGGATCCTCCAGGCAAGATACTGGAATGGGTTCCTATGCTCTTCTCCAGGGGGGGTTTCCTACTGAGGGATCGAATCTGTGTCTCTTTTGTCTTCTGCATTGGCAGGCAGGTTCTTTACCACTAGCACCACCTGGGAAGCCCAGGACAGTGTATTAAAATGCAGAGACACCACTTAGCCGACAAAAGCCCACACAGTCAAAGATATGGATTTTCTATCTCTGCTTTATTGACTATGCCAAAGCCTTTGACTGTGTGGATCACAACACACTGTGGAAAATTCTGAAAGAGATGGGAATATCAGACCACCTGACCTGCCTCTTGAGAAATCTGTATGCAGGCCAGGAAGCAACAGTTAGAACTGGACATGGAACAACAGACTGGTTCCAAACCAGGAAAGGAGTATGTCAAGGCTGTATATTGTCACCCTGCTTATTTAACTAATATGCAGAGTACATCATGAGAAATGCTGGACTGGAAGAAACACAAGCTGGAATCAAGATTGCCGGGAGAAATATCAATAACCTTAGATATGCAGATGACATCACCCTTATGGCAGAAAGTGAAGAGGAGCTAAAAAGCCTCTTGATGAAAGTGAAAGAGGAAAGCGAAAAAGTTGGCTTAAAGCTGAACATTCAGAAAACAAAGATCATGGCATCCGGTACCATCACTTCATGGGAAATAGATGGGGAAACAGTGGAAACAGTGTCAGACTTTATTTTGGGGGGCTCCAGAATCACTGCGG
>SJYC01059678.1:0-18133 GCA_006408675.1 Madoqua kirkii
ACATTAAACCATGTGGGTCAAATACAACAGCTTCATTAAATGGAAATCAGAATGAGCAGTATTAAGGTAGCAGCTAGAATTTTCCAAGAGTTCATTAAACAGTACATTTAATTTTTCTTTTGGCAATAAAAACCATTAGAGTTTCGTTTTATTAGCTGCAGTACTTTTGCAAGAACAAACAAAGAAATTTTACTTAAAGTGTAACTATCCAATTATTTCAAAGTAAAAACACAATGTGCTTGAAATTGATTCCTATTATTGTAAGAAAACAATGCACTGGAAATAAGTACATTTAAAGCTGGAAATAGCAGAGAAACACAAATAAGAATTAATTCAAAAATCCATCCCTCTTCCTTCACTGAAGCACTCAGTTTTTTCTGAAGCTTGAGTGTTCACCAAGGCAGTTACTTTCTTCATGGATCCTGGTGCTTTGCTCCTTATGAACTGAAGCTGTCAACTGTGATTTTTTTTTTTTTTCACTTGAAGCTCTGTTCCAAATAAGCATGCTTCGCTAGGCACACAGAACTTGCAATCTAACCAGACTGTTTTCTATCTTTTGCTGCCAAGGGGCTCCTAAGTTACTTTTGCAAGTAGCAGTCATCACAGCATACTCTCCACTATTTGCATATAATGCTCCTTTTATTCCACTGTACTCCTTCAAAAGAAAAGGTATTTGTTTCTTTTATTTCAAATGTTACTTCTGTAAAAAAGTGAGATGGAAAACTTCTACTTATCTGTTCCAGAAAAGCAGGAAAGAATATTGTCTTCTGCACATCACTGACATTCCTCAGGGTAAAATATTTTTTTTAATGTAAACCATTTTTAAAATTTTTGTTGAATTTCTTACAATACTGCTTCTATTTTTATGCTTTGGCCATAAGGTATGTTGGATCTTAGCTCCTTAATCAGGATTCGAACCCACACTCCCTGCATTGGAAGGCAAAGTCTTCACCCCTGGACCACCAGGGAAACCCTAAGACAAAGGTTTTTAAAAAGCAACTGGCTCTACTGCAGGGGGCCTTCTCTCCAGTCTGCGATCCTGTTCACAGGAGCTGAAGGGTGCTTTTCCCATTTTTGTGTCTGGATCCCAGAGCCCCCTTCCTTACCAAGGCAGTCTTTTTGCCTAAAACCAACTTCCCTGGTGGCTCAGATGGTAAGGAGTCTGCCTGCAATGTGGGACACCCAGGTTCAATCCGTGGGTGGAGAAGATCCCTGGGAGAAGGGAATGACAACCCACTCCAGTATTCTTGCTTGGAGAATCCCATGGATGGAGGAGCCTTGCAAGGTACAATCTATGGGGTTGCAAAGAGTCGGACATTACTGAGTGACTTCACTTCACTGGAAGCCCACCCCCATCCCTTTCTTTCCAATCCCCATTGAATCACTCCTTATTGATCTATGGGGGTGGTGGCTCAAGTGTGAACAGAGTGAGGAAAGGAAATCCACAAGCGAAGTTCAGGGGTAAGACAATGGGCCGATGCCCAGATGGTCACTTTCCAGGTCAAGGTGTGGCAGAAATGCAATTCTCATCCTGCTAGAGCCTGAGATTTCTCAAGAGGAGTCGAAGTTTCTCGATATGTAATAGGAAAGAACAAATCTGACTCCATGTAAGGCCTGTTTCTTTAACTTTTGTATTTTGCTTCAAGTTAAGAATGTTGCTTATAGTTTCCCAGGTGGCTCTAGTGGCAAAGAACCTGCCTGCCAATGCTGAAAACGCAATGGACATGGGCTGATCCCTGGGTTGGGAGGATCCCCTGGAGGAGGAAATGGCAACCCACTCCAGTGTTCTTGCCTGGAGAACTGCATGGACAGAGGAGCTGGAGGGCTACAGCCCACGGGGTCGCAAAGACTTTAACAAGACTGAAGTAAAGAATGTTGCCTATTGCCTGAAATATACAGAAGAGCCCATTCTCAAGGCTCTGATCTTTAAGGGTATAACAGATTTCCGTTCATAAAGAGACGAAAAATTGCAGAACAGAGAATAACATCTGTTTTGTTTTTTTTTTTCAAAGGACTACAGGAACATCTTGACCTGACCTACAAGGAGGGCTGCAAGAACAAAGGATTCCCATACACTGAAGTTTGCAATCGCCAACCACTCTCCTCCTCCAATTTGCCTTTTAAAATGGTTTGCTGAAACCCTTCAGGGAGTTTGGGACTTTGGGAGGAATGAGCCACCCATTCTCTGTGCGTGGCCCTGCAATAAACCTTTCTCTGCTCCGAACTCCAACATCTGGGTATTGTTTGGTCTCACTGTGCGCTGGGCACACAGATATTCATGAAAAGTGTTTAGAAACAGATAGACAGTTATTTCTAATTTAGAATTACTAGGTCTAGACAAAACTATGGCCCAGGTTTGAGCCACAGCATAGCAGAATCCATCTCACTCTACTCTTCCTGACTCTGGTTTTCAAATGTTTAAGCACTTAAAACGCTGTTTCATACTTAGTTGATGACCAGTGGGAATTTACCTTTTGTATGCATATGTATGTACACATAGATATGTACTTAGCTGGCCCTTGTGCTACAAACTTTACATTTACGAAACATAAATGGTAAGTCTGGCAGTTAATTTAGATGGCGTGCCTTGTTTTTGACTAAAAAAGAAAAAAAAAAACAAAACTAAATTTTGTGCATCCAAACAACTTGAAAGACTCTAGAGGCTACAGAGTATCTGGTCTCTGAGGTCATTAATGTTTCACTGAGACAGACAGGGGCAAGCACAGCTTCACAAAAAATGATCTTATAATCTCCAATAACAATAAAGGAAGGATCAGTAAAGGTTGCTTTCCTTTTACAAGACTTAGGTCAAAAAGCTTTTCCCCCAGGGAAAATTCTAAGTGTAATTCATTTGAGTTACTGAAATCTCTTCTGTAATGCTATGCAGAAGGGTAAGAGAACAACCCAAAACATTAAAATGTGTCGAGATGAGATCACCTATTGATAGGACTGAGAAATTCTTCCAAGATTGAAGCTATTTTCAACCTGCACAGCCGACCTAGAGCTTTGTTTACAGTGTTCTTTCCTCACCAAATAGAAAAGAACCTGCTTCCAACAATGGATAATGAGTTTTTACTCAGCTTCTTATTCTCCTTTGCTCAGAAAGACTGAAATGTCTTTCTTTATTTCTCTTTTGGGAGTTTGAGAAATACACAGGAATATCTCTGCACCGAATTCCACCTGGAAACCACAACCTGATGAAGGGAATATGGAGATTTCAAATAGCTTTCCATAACTGTTCTCACAGGAGCGCACACCCTCTCTTTTCACAATGCCACACAGTAACTTTCATTATTTAACCTGAATCTTTCTCATATATTAGATAAGAATAAGCAGTAGCCAGTCTGGGGTCCTTTCCCCTCTATACACTTGAAAAGTCCCATTCCTTTACCATCAATACAGCTATATTTTACAGCTTTTTTCATTATGTCAATGGATATTGTTTTCTTGTGTATTTTTTTCCCTACAATCCAACCTCTGTAACTAATAACCTGATTAGTCAAAACCAGCTGTATTTTATGGCCGATCTAGGATAAGGAACCTCCCTTTTCACACGGGTCAGGACCTAAAAGCTAGTCTGCTTGACTGAAGACAGAAAATGTACGTTTTTCCATGAGGTGGTGAGAGTAAGGCATTCATCCTAGGCTTTTACGTTTCCTCTACGACTAAACTGAAATCCTTCATCTTTAGCTTTAAGATTTCACAGCAACATTTGAGGAGCTACAGAAAATTCACTGGCTTTATAAGCTAGCACATTTTACTCCTAGGTCGGGTGGTAATAAATAGTGAATTAATTCTAAGCAAGACATCATGGGACTTAGAGCTCCACCTCACAGATAAGGCATCGCTGCTTTAATATGCAATTAATTGCATATTAAAGCAACTAAAAGAAATTGCCTAACTTTAGACTTCTCCACCACTTGTCTTCAGCATTTTGGAGGGAAGAATGCAACATAAATCTCACAAAATTTGGAAGGAACGCATGGCTGAAGTGGGTATTATTCACAAAGGAAAGGCACTCGGACATGTGCCCTGAAGAAATCTAATCTAAGCCTTGTCAGGATTCCCTGTCCTGATTTGACTGAATTAGTCAAACACAGAATATCTCTTCCTGACATTCTCCCTCTAGTCTCTACCTCTGAACTGAATTGATAGAATGGCAAAGCTTTTGCTTAAACCTAATCTTTACTGTGGAGAAGGCAATGGTAACCCACTCCAGCACTCTTGCCTGGAAAATCTCATGGATGGAGGAGCCTGGTAGGCTGCAGTCGATGGGGTCACGAAGAGTCAGACACAACTGAGCGACTTCACTTTCACTTTTCACTTGCATGCGTTGGAGGAGGGAAATGTCAACCCACTCCAGTGTTCTTGCCTGGAGAATCCCAGGGACGGGGGAGCCTGGTGGGCTGCCATCGATAGGGTCGCACAGAATAGGACATGACTGAAGCGACTTAGCAGCAGCAGCAGCAGCAGCAGCAGCAATCTTTACTGAACATCTTTCCAGGTCTAGAGTGAGCTAGCATTTTCTCTGCTTTACAGAGAAGAAGCCTTAGATGTGAAGAAACAGTGACTTTAAGACACCCATCCTGGTTGGTTTTCAAGACCTGGGCTCCCAGTCAGCTTGAACTGACCAGCAAGGTTCCAAGTGGAAGGTGGCTGCTTTGTGACTCCCCCAGAACACTTCTTTGAGTGTTCAAGATAACTTTACAAAGACAAGTTAATCTCCTTAAAGCTGACTTTATACCATACCACCTTCTTTATTAATAATTTTTAGTAAAGAAAAAAGCTCTGAATTTTATGAATAGGAAAATGTGTGGCCCCCACATCTGGGTGTGGTGTGACTATAACTGCTATAACTTTTTTTTTTTTTTTGGCAAAAATTTATCTTACAGATAGTTCAAAGTGCTCATTGTAATTTCAATCACATCCACTGAGAGATAAATAGGGTTTGCATGTAGTCCTCTAGGGCAGAGGTCACCAAATTCTTCCTGGAGGTGGTAAATACTCTGGCTGTTGTGTTCCAGAAAGTCTCTGTCACAAATAGTCACAGTCTTGAAGCAGAGAAGCAGTCAGAGACAGCAGTAGGTAAATGGGTGTGGCTATGTCCCTGTGAAGAAGGCTGAGCGCCGAAGAATTGATGCCTTTGAACTGTGGTGTTGGAGAAGACTCCTGAGAGTCCCTTGGACTGCAAGGAGATCCAACCAGTCCATTCTCAAGGAGATCAGCCCTGGGATTTCTTTGGAAGGAATGATGCTAAGGCTGAAACTCCAGTACTTTGGCCACCTCATGCGAAGAGTTGACTCACTGGAAAAGACCCTGATGCTGGGAGAGATTAGGGGCAGGAGGAGAAGGGGACGACAGAGGATGAGATGGCTGGATGGCATCACTGACTCGATGGATGTGAGTTTGAGTGAACTCGGGGAGTTGGTGATGGACAGGGAGGCCTGGTGTGCTGCGATTCATGGGGTCGCAAAGAGTCAGACACGACTGAGCGACTGAACTGAACTGAACTGAAGTCCCATTAAATGATTATTCACAGAACCTGCAGCTGCAAAGACTGGGTTCAAAGGCATCTTTAGAGAATGGCATTTGTGATGATGTCAAAATCACTCTAAATATTTAGCAGGAAGAGAATAATGAAAAAACCCAGAGAGTGTGTATATAAAAGAGAAAGCAAGGGCAGAAGGAATGAATGCTTTCCTGAAAACAGAAAATTACCTTCTTATGTCCCTTCCAGCTGTAACATTCTCACTTGCTGCTAAGTTGCTTCAGTCGTGCCTGACTTCATGCAACCTCACAGAAGGCAGCCCACCAGGTTCCTCTGTCCCTGGGATTCTCCAGGCAGTAACACTGGAGTGGGTTGCCATTTCCTTCTCCAATGCATGAAAGTGAAGAGTGAAAGTGAAGTGTCCCGCTCTTAAAGACCTCATTCACTGCAGCCTACCAGGCTCCTCCATCCATGGGATTTTCCAGGCAAGAGTACTAGAGTGGGGTGCCATTGGCTTCTCCAACATTCTCACTTACAGGACACTAATAAGTCATTACAGAGGGAGAAACACACACTCCTCACAGACAGAAAGAGTCAGAGGACATGGAAAGTTGTCTCATCCAGATTCTTGCCCTCCTTTGATACTATGGAGACTTTGAAAGGCTAAGTGTTAAGGCTTGGCCCATTACTATCTCTGCTCTTTCACCCTGATCCAGGTAACCACCTAAGAGTGGTTTTTAAAGAAGATTTTATGGCTTGAACCAGGAATGAGATGGCTTAGTGGGAGGTCAGAAAGTGTTTGAGGAAGAAGATCCAGTGATGAATCTTAAATGAGACAGAATATTACTTCTGGGAAGGAGAGAAAAAGCAAGAAAATTAACAAATCTAACATTTGAGCATTCTGACTTAGGTTTTGTGATAGACATTTTCTATGTCCATTGACACATTTAAAAGACAGATGTCTCAAAAGTCTAATTAGCAGGACAGTTACTATTCTACTCCTTGAATAATTTTTACTTCTTCAATAATTTAGTCAACTGTTTACCCTAAGATATATAGATTATTAAATATTTCTAATGCATTTTTAGAGCTAAATTACTTAGTGGCTAACAAAATTCTGTGAAACAGGTGTTTTCAAGTAACTTGTTTTAAGCAATTGTTTTTTAATAGCAAATAATGACTTACATTTGCTCCTTGAAACAACTGAATTCTTTCATCTTTTAGTATTGTATTTATTTTATGGAAAAATGAACAACTGGTTCAAAATGTAGATAGTCTTTTAAACTACTTCATGAAACTGACTCAACATAGAATTTTAATAGAGTTTTGATGCACCTATACATTTACAGGCATACTTCCTTTTAATGTGAGTCACATATATTTCATATTTTACAAATTTAAGGTTTGTGGTAACTCTGAGTTGAGAAGGTCTATTGTTAAGATTTTTTTTTTCAACAACAGTATTTGCTTATTTTGTGTCTCTGTGTCACATTTTGGTAATTCTGACATTGTAGACATTTTAATCATTATTGCATTTGTTATGGTGATCTGTGATCAGCAATCTTTGATGCTACTATTGGAAAATGACTATAATTCTCTGAAGACTCAGATGATGGTTAGCAGTTTTAACATAAAATATTTTCTAATTTATTTTAGACACAGTATTATTGCATACTTCATAGACTACAATATAGTATAACTTTTATATACACTGGGAAAGCAAATAATTTGTATGACTTGCTTTATTGAAATATTCACTTTATTGACATTGTCTGGGACCCAATCTGCCAATATGTCCAAGGTGTACCTGTATTTATTTATGATAAGTGATGAAATAGATAGGTGATAAAACTATAAAATATAACAAAAACTGTATGGAAAAAATAAATAAATGCAACAGTTTCACTTCAGAATTATTGCAAGGATTAAATGAGATAAACATATATTAATTACTTTTGTTTCTCTAATGATGAATGAGGAAGCTGATGCAGAAACTACACTGGTCAGTGATCACCTAGGGGTGGCTTTGAATCCAGGCTGATGCAGCTGCAAGGACTCCTCTTGACTCTACTGGCTGTTTACCATCTAGGGGATTTCCAAACGTTCACAGTAACTGTGTGGTTAATTTAGAGAGGTCTCTGTGACCATTTTCATCATTTTTAAGGAATAAAAATAACTGGATTTCTGTGCACAAAATTTTGCAACTAGTTTCCTTTAGAAAGTTACCCTTGACTAGAGGAGGAAGAAATGCTATTTTTATACACGTATTCTCTCAGTAGACAATCTCTACAAAGAGAAATGGACCATTTTTAATTGTTAATTCTGCTTGAATATTTTAGTACTATTCAATGTTTGCTCATCCTTTTTAGAAGGTTTGCAAGACATTTTCTGCATATATTATTTAATGTTTGGTGACCACATTACACAAGATGAGCATTTTTTAGTTTTGGATTATTTATATACTTTATTCGAAAATACATGACTATTGTTGACAATCTACAGAACTCTCAATATATTTCATGTCTTTAAACAAATCACAGGAAAAGTGTCCGAGTGATTTATTAGAGCTCTTATTCAAGGAAGTCACATGTTTCTGAGCTTCTAGAAGTGAAGTGAAAGTCACTCAGTCATGTCTGACTCTTTGTGACCCTATGGGAATAGACCGTGGAATTCTCTATGCTAGAATACTGAAGTCGGTAGTCTTTCCCCTCTCCAGGGGCTCTTCCCAACCCAGGGATTGAACCCAAGTCTTCCACATTGCAGGCAGACTCTTTAACAGCTGAGCCACAAGAGAAGCCCAAGAATACCAGAGTGGGTAGCCTATCCCTTTCCCAGAGGATTTTCCTGACCCAGGAATCAAACTGGAGTCTCCTGCACAGCAGGCAGATTTTTTACCAACTGAGCTATAGGGCAAAGCTTCTGGAAAAGCAGGAGTAAATGATTATGAGGTCATTTATGAATGACCTCATCTATGAAATACCCATATCTATGACTATCCCAGAAGCTTCTTGGAGGAGATTGTTTTATCTCTTGCCATACCAGCCGAGCTCATTTTCTGCAATTATCTCCTCTAAGTTTGCCTAATACCCACATACTTCAAAATAATTTTACAGAACAATAACTCACAATGTAAACACAATATATTAGAGTAGATAAAATGTGTCAAGTATTGACATACTTACGTTTGAGTTGGTACACAGATGTATGACTCTTCAGTGTAGAAACCATACAATAGCAACCACAGAACCCCAGAGATGCAATTATTTTATTATGCTTATCTTTACACCTTTTATTATTTCACCATATTTAACTGATTACTTTTTTTCACAAGACACCAAACCACTTGAAATCAGATGTCAATATCAACCTTTTTTTTACTATTATTAAAAACAATTGTTCACTTTTCCTCATATTTTCTAAAAAAAAAAAACCACAGGCAAAATTTGCAAACTTTATTCTGGGCCCATCACTTCTCCTTTCTCCATCCTCTTCAAATTACTGATGTGCTCTTCTACTAGGCACCCAAAGCCCTCCTTTGACACCAAACACAGGCCTACAACAGATCAAAATTCCCAGGGCACCATCAGTGTTTTTAATCGAAAATCATCTATAAAAATAAGCCATTTTTTTCAAACACCTATGACCCAGGTGATGTGTTGAAGAACATGAACCAGAATTTTAAGGACCTTAAGAGCATCCTTTCACCGCACATGCACCACCATCCTTCAGACTTTAGGACGCTCACCCTAAACAATTAAAACAGGCTTTGTTCTGGCTTTCCAAGCACCTTACAGACACAAAAAGTTCTGCAATTTTGACTCCTAAAAACCTCATGGGGATGGCACAGGCCACCTGCTATGGCATATGTGACGCTGCACTTCAGCCCAAGCCTGACACTCCCCTCCAGGTGATGTGTTGAAGAACATGAACCAGAATTTTAAGGACCTTAAGAGCATCCTTTCACCGCACATGCACCACCATCCTTCAGACTTTAGGACGCTCACCCTAAACAATTAAAACAGGCTTTGTTCTGGCTTTCCAAGCACCTTACAGACACAAAAAGTTCTGCAATTTTGACTCCTAAAAACCTCATGGGGATGGCACAGGCCACCTGCTATGGCATATGTGACGCTGCACTTCAGCCCAAGCCTGACACTCCCCTGCCCTCCTGGAGGCTTTCTTCCAGCAGGTCTGGACTCAGTACTTTAATTGTGCACATCCAAGGAAACAGCAGCCCACTCCAGTGTTCTTGCCTGGAGAATCCCAGGGATGGTGGAGCCTGGGGTCTCACAGAGTCGGACACGACTGAAGCGACTTAGCAGTAGCAGCAGCATAGTTTAAGTCTGTCCTAGATCTTAGTTTTTCTATACCTCAAGATCTCAGTTACTTATCCCCTGTTTTTGTCTTATTTTACTGCTTTAGTGAACCAGATGAGCAAAAAATAAAAATTCAGCTTTGTAACTGTGCAAGTTAGAAATATATTGAGTGTCATTTTCAGAGACAGATCCCCAATTATTTTCTAGCAAGACATAATGCACATGCCACTGAAGTGATTAATTTATCTAATGGATTAAAATACCTGCTCTTTTTCTCATTAAATTTATAAGTATGTTTTTAAAATGTAAGGAGGACTTTAAAATAAACCTTTTTGTTAATAAATAGATTTGGGGCATTTATTTTTTTAATTGATTATTTTAACTGGAGGACAAGTCACAACATTGTGAGGGTTTATTTGCCATACATCGACAAGAATGAGCCACATGTGCACGTGTCCCTCATTTAAGTGGCACTTGGCAAGCAGTGCCTGATGATTCCTATCTCAAGGGAACCACAATACACTTAAGAAAAATCAAGAGTTTTAAAGAGTGAAAGATAGACAGTGATGGAAGGTAGAAGAAAGGAAGGGAAATAAACCTTTAGAACACATCTTAATTAATAAACATTTTTCTAATATATAACCGAATATCCATGTAGCTCTGAAACTCTGGCCCACATTTTGACCATTAGATCATCATTTTCAGTGACAAAGAGTGTGATTTATTTGTTTAGGTTCATCTCAAAAGACTCTAGCTATTACCTTTTGAGAATGAACTCTCAAATGCTGGATTTCCAGGTTGTAAAACCAATGGATAAGTCACTGTCTTCAGTCACTGTGTTCAGTGATTTCTCACTAAGTTGACCACTCCCCTTGCTAGGCTTTGTTGACTACTGTGTGCTCTTATTTGCCACAGTGACAAGAAGGGTTACCTGGGGATTTCTTCCTTCAGTTCAGTTCAGTTCAGTTGCTCAGTCATGTCCGACTCTCTGAAAATCCCATGAATCGCACGCAGCACGCCAGGTCTCCCTGTCCATCACCAACTCCCGGAGCTCACTCAAACTCACGTCCATAGAGTCGGTGATGCCATCCAGCCATCTCATCCTCTGTCGTCCCCTTTTCCTCTTGCCCCCAATTAAGTCAGATTATATTGGACCTCACTCTACCTTGGGGAGGTTAAATATTTTACCAGTGTATTTAAATGTGATTTGCCTATCTTATATCTAAACAGTGGCTTTGGTGAAACAATCAGAGATAAACCATTTAGACAAAAACAGACAAGAGCGACTAGATCAAGCTACACGGCTTCTGCATGGCAGAGGAATCCATCAGCACAATAAAAAGGCAGCCTATGCAATGGGAGAAAGTATTTGCAGAAAAAATATCCAAGAAGAAATCAGTATCCAAAATATACAAAGCATTCCTACGAGGCAACAGCAAAACTAAAAACAACATGCCCCCATACAACCCACTTTAAAGATGGGCAAATGACCTGAACAGACGGTTTTCCAAAGGTGCTCAGCATCATTAACCATCAGAGAAACACAAGCCAAAACCATAGCATCACCTCACACCTGTTTGAATGATATTATCAAAAAGACCAGAGACAAATACTGGTTGGCCAGGATACAGAGAAAGCCACCGGTACTGTAGTATGCTAGTATAGGCACCAGGGAAAGCAGTGTGCAGAATTCTCAAACAATTAAAATATGAGATGTGACCAGAAATCCCCCTTTGGGGTGTATATACACAAAGGAAACAAAATCACCTGGAAGAGACATCTGTACTCCTATGTTCACAGTAGAATTACTCACAAATACTGAAAACGACCCAAGCAACCACAGATAGATGAACAGATAAAGAAAATGAGATACATATACACAGTGGAGTATCATTCCTCATTAAAAGAAAGGAAGGGAATCCTATCATTTGCAGTGTGGGTGACCAGAGGACAGTGTGCTAAGTGAAATAAGTCAGACAGAGAAAGAGAAGAAAACACATGATATCACTTATACATGGAATCATAAAAAATAAAAATAAAAAGTTGAACAGGAAAACTGGTTTGCCAGGGACGAAGGGCTTAGGGGTAGGGGAAATAGGAACAGGTTGGTTAAACAAACAAAACAAATTTTTCTCAGAAACCAGTTCATGCCATTCTGAATCTCTGTTTCAAACACGTAAAAAATCTAATTTTTTAGACTTAAAAAAAATCACTAATATGTCTTATTTACAACATGTTCATTTTCTTAACCATTTTCTCTTTCTATGTATAACCTTAGAATTACAGAGAAATATTACACAGAAAAATTACACAGAATTACACAGAAAAATAGAAATTTTTCATTAAATTCAGTAACTCTGAAATATCTCAAAAATTTATTTCATTCAGCCTACATTAAAACAAAAGGTAATTATAGGCTGTGTCTACTAAAAAGTTTAAAAAATTGATAATAGCATGAAATATATTTGTTTATAAATGTTTACTGAATACCAACTTTGCTGAGCAAAGCAGGCAGGATCTCACCCCCATGAAGCTTGGGGTCTCATAACATCTGGCTGGTGGTGGTGGTTTTGCTATTTTTAGTATTTGTTATCCTTGCCCCTGAGAGAAACCTAAGTCAACTGGATTAGAAATCAAAGTAGAATTTTTATTGACTCACATGTCTGCGGGTGGCTTCAGGAAAAACCGCAGTGTTCACCAGACCATCTCCACATGCCCTCCCTCTTAACTCTGCGTGTTTTCATCCATTCCTCTGGACATAAATATCCTACACCAAAAAGGACCTGCATTCCCTTTCTTTCATCCAATTGCAAAACTCTCAAGGGAAGTCTGATTTGCCAGACTGCATTATGGACCCTGACTGTGGTCAGTGGGGCCAAGTTTGATGATTGCCAGAAATCCCTATTATGGACTTTTTCTTTAATCATGGCAAAAAAAAAAACATACCATGAAATTTATTTTCTTAAAATTTTAAAGTCAACAGTATAGTGTTGTTATAATGCTGTACCTCTAGAGCTCTGCTTTCATCTTTCAGAACTGAAACTTCACTGACAGTGAACAGCAGCTCATCTTCTCTCCTTGACTCCAGGCTCCTGGTACCCAATTTCTACTTTTTCTCAGATTTGAGGACTCCAAGTACCTCATATAAGTGGAGGCATGCAGTGTTTGTCTTTCTGCTGCTGGATTTCTTAGCATGATCACCTCCAGGGTCATCCATTTTGTCACATACAATAGGATTTCCTTTTATTTTAAGGAACAAGATGTGGAGGATGAATAAAAAGCTAGGTTGAGAGGTTTGGGAGCCTTTGAGGCAAAGGCAAACTGGCTAATGGCCAAGTGGGGAAGAGATATGATGCGTTCCATACGTTTGCGGACTGCGGTGATGAGATGAGAAAGGCAGGGCAGCAGAACAAGGCGGGAGAGATGTGCGGGGGTCTGATCCTAGGGCTTTGCAGTGCTCCAGGGACTCTGGTCTTTGCATATATAATTACTGGGGAGAAATTGGCATTGATTTACATTTTCAAAAATATCGCTCAGACTCCAAAGTCCTGCTCAAAGTCAAGCCAGGTAAGCTGGGTCTGCCTCCTTGCCTCTAGCTTCTCTTCATTCCCCAGCCTCCTTCCATCTTTTAATAATTCAGTCCACAAATATTGCAAAGCAGCAGCTCCACATGAAGTGAGAATCCTCAGGAGAAAAGCAGACCTCTTCAAGGAGTATTCATTTTCATCTTCTTAATTCCACATTGCTAAAGCCAGAAGAAAGTGTTCCTGCTTCTCCTTGAATTCAGTTGGAAATTGTGTTCTTAGCGTGGCAGAAACTCTGGAGACTCAAGACTGTCTCAGTGGAGCTAGTGGTAGTCTTGATTCTACTCCCATTACAGAACCAGGCCTGTTCTGCTTAACACACAGCAAGCCCAAACGGTGAGATGCTGAAGTTTGAAGCAATGAGATGACTTATTCACAAGGTAGCCAAGTCAGTTTTCATTCCAATCCCAAAGAAAGGCAATGCCAAATAGGCTCAAACTACCACACAATTGCATCTCACACGCTTGCAAAGTAATGCTCAACATTCTCTAAGTCAGGCTGCAACATTACGTGAACCATGAACTTCCAGATGTTCCAGCTGGATTTAGAAAAGGCAGAGGAACCCAGATCAAATTGTCAACATTCGTTGGATCACTGAAAAAGCAAGAGTTGAGAAAAACATTCATTTCTGCTTCATTGACTATGCCAAAGTCTTTGACTGTGTGGTTCACAACAAACTGTGAAAAATTTCTTCAAGAGATGGGACTACCAAACCACCTAATCTGTCTCCTGAAAAATCTGTATACAGGTCAAAAAGCAACAGTTAGAACTGGACATGGAAAAACAGACCAGTTCCAAATCAGGAAAGGAGTATGTCAAGGCTGTATATTGTCACTCTGATTATTTAACTTATATGCAGAGTACATCAGGCATAATGCTGGACTGGATGAAGCACAAGCTGGATTCAGGATTGCCAGGAGACATATCAATAACTTCAGATATGCAGATGACACCACCCTTATGGCAGAAAGTGAAGAAGAACTAAAGAGGCCCTTGATGAAAGTGAAAGAGGAGAGTGAAAAAGTTGGCTTAAAACTCAACATTCAGAAAACGAAGATCATGGCATCTGGTCCCATCACTTCATGGCAAACAGATGGGGAAACCATGAAAACACAGAGATTTTGGGGCGGGGGCTCCAAAATCATGCAGATGGTGACTGAAGCCATGAAATTAAAAGATGCTTGCTCCTTGGAAGAAAAGTTATGACCAACCTAACCAGTTTATTAAAAAGCAGAGACATTATTTTGCCAACAAAAGTCTGTCTAGTCAAAGCTATGGTTTTTCCAGTAGTCATGGATGTGAGATTTGGACTACAGAGAAAGCTGAGCGCTGAAGAATTGACGCTTTTGAACTGTGGTGTTGGAGAAGACTCCTGAGAGTCCCTTGGACTGCAAGAGGATACAACCAGTCCAACCTAAAGGAAATCAGTCCTGAATATTCATTGGAAGGACTGATACTGAAGCTGAAACTCCAATACTTTGGCCACCTGATGCAAAGAACTGACTCATTTGAAAAGACCCTGATGCTGAAAAAGATTGAAAGCAGGAGGAGAAGGGGAAGACAGAGGATGAGATGGTTGGATGACATCACCGACTCAATGGACATGAGTTTGAGTAACTCTAGGAGTTGGTGATGGTCAGGGAAGCCTGGTGTGCTGCAGTCCATGGGATCACAAAGAGTCAGACACGACTGACTGACTGAACTGAACTAAACTAGCCAAGCTAAGAGATCAGAAGTCTCACATCCACCCTTCCAAAGACACGTGGCTGGAGAATCAAAGAGATGAAGAATAAAGAAGCCGGGCAGTTTGAAGTGTGGGGAGTGTGGAGAAACTGATTGAGAAAAGATGTGGGAATCATCATTCTCCACAGGTTTATCTAAGCTACATGTTCAAAAATGGGGCATTTGGCAAGATCTGAGGGTGGAGTTTTCAGTGCTTTGATGTCATAAGGTCATCTAGTGGACACTCATGCATGCCAGGAGAAGGCGATGGCACCTCACTCCAGTGCTCTTGCCTGGAAAATCCCATGGACGGAGGAGCCTGGTGGGCTGCAGTCCATGGGGTCACTGAGAGTTGGGCACGACTGAGGGACTTTCCTTTCACTTTCCACTTTCCTGCACTGGAGAAGGAAATGGCAACCCCCTCCAGTGTTCTTGCCTGGAGAATCCCAGGGACGGGGGAGCCTGGTGGGCTGCCGTCTATGGGGTCGCACAGAGTCTGACACGACTGAAGAGACTTAGCAGCAGCAGCAGCAGCATGCGCGCCCAGATGGAGGATTAGAGAGTGTACCCAGTCTTAGCCGGCTCAGCTTCAACTACACACAGGTGGGTCCACGTTTCTGGAAAACACCTTGAGCAAACATCTTACTGTTCGGGCTACATGCTGCTTGGAGAACATGCATGTCTTCTGTAGCCACGATTAATACTGCCTTGATTAGTGATGGCAGGTTCCAGGTGAAATGGATTTAATTTTAATGATTGCCTACAATTGCACTCCTATGTTTGGAAGAATTTTTGTAAAGTTTTCTTTTGTTAGTCAATATTGTAAAATATTAACAATGTTTAGAGAAACTTGATTTAGACTGCTCTTGTTTTGTTTTGATTTTTATTACATGAAGGTCCTTCATTGCTGGTGGGTATTTTTGTCATTTTAAGATAATATCTATTTTCCAGAACAGGTTTCAGCTCAGTAGTAAATGCCCACTGGTAATTATTGAATTATCATTCAAATTACCTTATGAATTTCATAATTGATAATACTGAGAAGATTATAATTATTTTTTTTAATTCTATAAATACTATGGATAAAATCTTAATGTGAGATTTCTAAATTCTCTAGTCATGCCCTCAACAAAAAGTGATAAAAAGTAAAAATGACAAGTATATGTGTTAACTGAAATTCACAAAACTTGAAAATTTTCATTCAAGTGTGGGTGCCTTCTGCAAAACACAAAAATATTAAAATGAACTATGAAGTTATTGGGCTTCCCTTTTAGTTTAGCTGGTAAAGAATCCACCTGCAATGTGGGAGGCCTGGGTTTGATCCCTGGGTTGGGAAGATCCCCTGGAGACAAAAAAGGCTACACACTCCAGTATTCTGGCCTGGAGAAGTCCACGGACTGTTTAGTTCATGGGGTTGCAAAGTCGAACATGACTGAGTGACTTTCACTTTCACTTCACCAAGTTATTAGTTGATGGTGCTCTACAAAGCAGAATATCAATAAAACAATAATTTGAAGGCTTATTGCAGATATTAACAATATGAAATAAATACATCTCCTCTATTAGAATATTACAGATACCCAATGTAAATTATATAAAAGATCATTATATATGAACACATTTTATGTGGCAGATCTTCAACTTCTTAGGAAAATTTATCTCTAGATATAGTATTTATAACAGCAATACATATATATCATGCCCTTAGTTCAAAATAAAACATGTTTTCATCTTTCAGATTTTATGTTGCTAACATTATGGATATACATATGAGAAATATAGTTTCCAAATATTGTATAGTGGAATAATTAAGGATTTCTGGCAATTCAAAGAAAATAACAGCAGAAAATAAAACCATACAACTATAAACTATTATTATAAATTACTTAATATGTTATTTAAATTCAAAGATTTGAATCCACGAAGTGTTGAAGACTTAAATTTTAAAAATATCTACTTGAATTCATTATTAAGCTTTCCAAAGTTTCCAAATGTTCACATCTAGTATGCACGTTCACTTCTTTCATTTTCATGTTGATGTGTATATTAATACATAGAAACTGAGTGGTGCCAAAGAGGCTTTTTTAACTTCTGCAAAAACCAGTCTGAAAGCTCAGAGTACCTGCACTTACAGTGCTTACTGACTTTCACACTGTCTTCAATTCCTTGCCTACTTGCCTCTTCTTGGAGGTAGATACACATGTTATAGTTATACTGTTGATGCCACGTAAGTACTTCACTGAATACCTTTATTTGTGCATGCATGCTCAGCCACTCGGCTGTGTCAGTCTTTGTGACTCCAAGGACTGCAGCCTACCAGGCCCCTCTGTCCATACATTTTCCAGGCAGGAACAGTGGAGTGGGTTGCCATGCTCTCCTCCAGGGGATCTTCCTGACTCAGGGATCAAACGCTCATCTCTTGTGTCCTTGATTTGGCAGGTGGATTCTTTACCACTGTGCCACCTGGGAAGCCCAAATCTTATCTGCAGTATATGGTTAAACTACCCTTGTGATTTTATATCTTATTTTAGCATGATTAAAAGAACAATGGCTATATCTACTTCTGGATGGACACTACTGAGCATCTGCTCCCTGGACTCATGTCTAAGTAGGACAGATTCTCTCTGACCCCTTTAGTATTAAGAAAAATGTATATTTAACAATTCACATCAAAATTCAGATTGTATTTTTAGCTCAAATACACAGAAAACAGCTGGAACACAGGTTTAAATTTCATATGTTGATGGTGCTCTACAAAGCACAATATCAATAAAACGATAATTTGAAGGCTTATTGCAGATATTAACAATATGAAATAAACACATTCTCCTCTATTAGAATATGTGTTACAGCCATCCAATGTAAATTATATAAAAGATCACATATGAACACATTTTATGTGGCAGATCTTCAACTTCTGAGAAAAATTTATCTCTAGATATAGTATTTATAACAGCAATACATATATATCATGCCCTTAGTTCAAAATAAAACACGTTTTCATCTTTTAGATTTTATGCTGC
>SJYC01059679.1:0-19690 GCA_006408675.1 Madoqua kirkii
GAAAATAAATAAGTTTCTCCTCGCCTACGCTGTTCACCCTTTGAATTTCCCTGGATCCACCGGGGCTGGACCCTGGCAATGAGAGCATTCTCAACTTTGAATGGAGTGTAGAAAAGGAAGCACGTCCAATTTAAGCTAGAAAAGAGATCAGTAGGCTTGAGTTTAAATTTTCTTTGTCATTTGTTCCATATTTTGAAACAATTGTACTTATTCAGGAAATAAAATGTGAATGAATTGTTCTTGGGTGACTTATACACAAATATTCATACATGTAATGCTAGTGATATATTTGCTTCCTGAATTTTTCTAGTTATTTGTTTTAAAACCAAAGATAAGACTAAGATCACACCCGGGAGCATAACAGTCCAAACTCATACAGGTAGCAATATGGCAGGAAAAGAAATCTGACACCTAGACAAGGCCTTTTAGGATTTTTGCTAGCTCTGGAAAAGCATCAAGATTATAAGAAATCAGAAATTATAAACCATTGAAATTGGCAGCATTAAGGCATTCAGAGCCAGAAAGAAACTTAGAGATGGCAAAAATACATCAAAATGAGAAACTATCAATGTTCTACCCTTACATTTGGTGCAATTTAGAGGTTGGACATTAACAGTCTCAAGGCAGAGTCCAGCTCACTTTAACAAGTATACACTAAGCAACCTCCATTTACAGGCTCTAGTCTATGCAGACATAAATTCTTACTTATTCACGAAATGTAATGAAGGCCAACTACACTCCTGGCTTGCTCCAAATGGTTATAATGAAACAATGAACCAAATAAGCACATTTTCTGCCTCCAGTGATTATTATGACCCATCAGGCAAGTAAACAAAGTAGTAAAGTATGATGGGATTATGGTAGAGGAAGAAGAATGTTCAGGGAACTTGCAGAGGCAGCAACCCAAAGGTGGGGAGGCAGAGTTTCCTGCTTTTTAAGCACTCCCTGGGCTAACCAAAACACTCAGCCCACTTATGTTGCTTGACTAAGGAATTAAGATACGTGTGAAGCTTTACCATTCAGCTTGACTGTCGTTTGTTGCCACAGCATGTTGCTTAATAGTAAATAAACGGAAAGGAACCAACTTGATCTATACAAGATTATACAGTGATGGTTGCCTCAAAAGGACATACCAATTCAAGACCTCTCGGTTGATGTGCAAATTTTCAACTTTTGAGTACATTTAACAACTACAGGGGGAAAAGCAGCTCAAAATGACATTAGAAGATAATATACAAGGAAGTGTTACTCGCTCAGTTGTGTCTCTTTGTGACCCTATAGTCTGTAGCCCACCAGGCTCCTCTGTCCATGGGATTCTTCAAGCAAGAATACTAGAGTGGGTTGCCATTTCCTTTTCTAGGGGGTCTTCCTGAACCCCGGGATCAAACCTGGTTCTCCTGCACTGCAGGCAGTTTCTTTACCCTCTGAGCCACCAGGGAAGCTCACTATATAAGAAACAAGTATTTATAACCCCACAGATAAGCACTTATTGTCTTTTTGTGCTCAGTGGCTCATCATGTCTGACTCTGGCCCCACAGAGTATAGCCTGCCAGGCTCCTCTGCCTGTGGGATTTTCCAGGCAAGAATACCACTAGAGTGGGCCATTTCCTACTCCAGGGAGTCTTCATGACCTAGGGATCAAACCCACATCTCTTGCATCTCCAGCATTGGCAGGCAGATTCTTTACTAGTGCCACCCAGAAAGCCTGCTTACTATCTTTGATGATTTAGAAAAGGGTAAAAATGCCAAGCCCCTTCAGCTTGGTTTATGCTTCTCATTTCCTGACACCCGGGATGTCTGCACTGCTTGAATAAATGTTTTAAGCTAGGAGTTGTGTGCTCCACCGAGCATTATATTTCAATAAACAGAAATAATTTCTGTTCACTGGTAGTTCTAACAATGAGAGTTGGATATAGAATACATTAACTTTGCTAATTACTCTGAGAAGAGCAGACAATTAATTTTACATATCGTATTGCACGGTTCCTTTTATTGTTTTATTTTGGCAGATGTATTCCCTTGGATATTTTTGTTAGAGAAGTTCAATTTTGTTAGAGAAGCTGAATTTCAGAGTTTCCATGTGTTCCTTTTTCAGCAGAAGACTTTGGATACTCAGAACTTCACTTTGTCCCATCTGTGAAAGCCACTCGAGAGTGAGCCAAAGCTTTCTATGACATCACTGATACTCCTTTCCACGACCACTAACCAACACGCAGAAGATGGGGTTTTCCATTAAGAAAGAAATAACCTAATTCACTGATGTATTTTATGCTGCTGAGAAACTTGCTGAGACTATAGATAATAAAGGCCATGGATAATGACTCTAGTTGCACTAATTCTTTCTTCCCAGAAAGACATCTCCAGCCTCATAAAATATGGCATTTAACATACAAAAATACCTATTTCCCAAATGATACTGTGCTTTAATCCAGATTATCTAGGGTCAGAATTTATTGAAGATGACTACATTTTTAAAAAGGAGTCATAAGAAGCATGCTAATTTAATTTCTTACTACTAAACAATGGGATATCTACAATAAGTGCAAATTTTCAAACTTAGAATTTGATCGATCTCAATCATGTCATGCTCAAAAATGAATCTGTATCAAGACTGTTCTACAATTTAGAAACTAAGGGGGTACTCAGAGATCATAGAACTCGAATTTTTTGAACAGTTTTAAGGTATACTTGGCATATAATAACTGCACCTTTTAAATAAATAAGTATACCCCAGAAATATTGCAGGTTCAGTTCCAGAGTCCAATAAAGCAAATATCACAATAAAGCAAACTGCATTTTTTTTTTCATTTGTTTGGTTTCCCAGTGCAAATAAAAGTTATGTTTATACTACAGTGTAGGCTATTAGCTTCCCTGGTGGCTCAGAGGTAAAGAATCTGCCAGCAATGCAGGAGGCTTGGTTTAGTCCTTGGGTCGGGAAGATCCTCTGGAGGAGAAAATGGCAGTCCATTCCAGAGGGGACTGGCAAGCTACATCCATGGCGTCGCAAAGTTGAACACAACTTAGGGACTCAGGGATAACATAGGCTATCAAGTATATAATAGCATTATGTCTAAAAACACATCGAATATACCTTAACTAAAAATGTTTTATTGTTAAAAAAAATGCTAACCATCATCTGAAACCTTCAGTGAGTGGTAGTAGTAATATAAAAGATCACTGATTACAGATTACCATGAAAAATATAACAATAATGAAAAAACTTGAAATATTGCAAGCATTACCAAAATGTGACACAAGAGACATAAAGTGAGCAAATGTTGTTGGAAAAATGGTACCTAGAGACTTGCTCAATGCAGAGTTTTGAGAAACCTTCAATTTGTAAAAGAGCAAAACCGTTTTCACAATAAAGCAAAGCTCAATAAAGTGAGGTATGCTGATATGTAATATGATGATTTTGCCATATGCATATACCCATGATATCATCAGGCTTCCCTGGTGGCTTAGAGGGTAAAGTGTCTGCTTGTAATGCAGGAGACCTGGGTTTGATCTCCAGGTAGGGAAGATCCTCTGGAGAAGGAAACGGCAACCCGCACCAGTACTCTCTTGCCTAGAAAATGCCACAGACAAGGGAGCCTACTAGGCTACAGTCCATGGGATCACAGAGTTGCATATGAGTGAGCAACTTCACTTCTCATTATATCGTCATCACAACCAAGGTAATAAACATACTCACCACCTCCAAAAGTTCTCTTGTGTCTCTCTGTGGTGCCTCATGTATGTGCCTATCAAGATTCCTCCCAATAAAAAAGCCAGATGCGTGCTTTCTACTTTAGTGATCTAAGTACGCCACATTGTTTGTTATATGATACCTGTGAAACTATACTGAAGGACTTGGGGAAGAAAATGGCAGCCCACTCCAGTGTTCTTTCCTGAAGAATCCAATGGACAGAGAAGCCTGGCAGGCTACATTCTATGGGGTCGCAGGAGCTGGACACGACTTAGCAACCAAACCACCACCACCACCACCACAATGAAAGGCTAACTTTAAGGAGCTATATCAATCTAGTTTATAATTTTTGATTCTGCTGCTGCTGAGCCACTTCAGTCGTGTCCGACACTGTGCGAGCCCATAGATGGCAGCCCACCAGGCTTCTTTGTCCCCGGGATTCTCCAGGCAAGAATACTGGAGAGGTTTGCCATTTCTTTTTCCAATGCATGCATGCATGCTAAGTCACTTCAGTCACGTCTGACTCTGTGCGACCCTAGGGACAGCAGCCCACCAGGCTCCTCTGTCCACAGGATTCTCCAGGCAAGAACACTGGAGTGGACTGCCATTTCCTTCTCCAATTAATGGGATTAAAATTGATTGTCTGAACGCAATTTCAGTCAAAGTTACATAAAACTCATCCATCTGTGTTGGCTACTGATGTCTTCTTTAAAATTAGCACTCTTGGGTATGATTCCTAAATTCTAGGATAAAGTGCATCGACATCTGTTATACAATATTAACATTTTCACACCCATCCTCATTGACTTCATGACACTCAATAATCAAAATCCTTAGCTAAGACAGATGACCCTTTAGCTACAGCAGAATTTCAAAAGGATAAAAGAGATTTGAGGGTAAAATTATCAATGAAGGGGGAAAATCATATTTTTAAAGCAAAAATAAAATATTCTTTAATTTTTGGAGTGAAATGCCAAAGATTCTATATAGTTGCTTCAAATTCTTTATCCATATCTTGCTGCATATGCTTTAAAAGTATTTTTTCTCTAACTTTTGATTATAGAATACATGTTTCCAGGTTCACCCAAAATCATACAAGGGCAATTCTGAAAGCATCTAACTGTAGTTCACAACACTCATGGGAAGAGTTACCTTGACTTATTTAAGCAGAGCTTTTGATGTGAAAGGGCTTCCCTGGTGGCTCAGATGGTAAAGAGTCTGCCTGCAATGCAGGATACCCAGGTTCAATCCCTGGGTCAGGAAGATCCCCTGGAGAAGGGAATGGCTACTAAATCCAGTATTCTTGCCTGGAGAACCCCATGGACAGAGGAGCCTGGAAGGCTACAGTCCATGGGGTTGCAAAGAGTCAGACATGACTGAGGAACTAACACCTTGATCTGAAGGTGGGATTGCTACCTTGAGTTTATTAAATGAATCATTCTGTTTACAGAGCAGTACAAATTTCCATAGCCAAGTTGGTTTCAAAATTTTTAAATGTTATTTATCTTTTATATTTGTCAAGTTACTGGAGGGAACTACCTGGAAAGTAATTATATATACCCTGAAGAGTAATTATGCAATTCTCTTGCTATTAGGATTGGTGTAGTCTAATGAACACTGACATAATTTTCAAAAAACATCAGAATTCCCTGTCAAAAGACAGGCACAAATGAAATGGCATAGGGAAACATTCACAAGTGAGGTACTCTCCCCATTGAACTATTCAATAGCTTATCCTTTTCCTGCCATATCTCTGCAAATTATTTCATCCCTTTCATCTTTCCAAGTAAAGTTGCCATCTTCCCTTTCCGTTCTTCATTTTTTTTCTTGTTTTTCTCACTGCTTGCTCCTTACTCTTCAATGCAAAAGCCACAAGCAGTTGGAAGTCTGTGACACCCACCTGTTCCCAAGAGTGTCTCCTGGCCCCTTCTTCCTATTTCTCAGTCAGCCCTTTAGTCCATGCACAGATTTGTCCAAAAACTTCCACAAGCATAACCTGGCAATACTTTGCTTCAGTTGCCCAGGGATTCTCTTGGTATTTGCAATAAGTATTCTATGGTGCCTCTGCAAAGGTAACCTGGAGTAGTGTGTTAGTCACTCAGTTGTGTCTGTCTCTTTGCGACCCCACGGACTGTAGCCTGCCAGGCTCCTCTGTCTAAGGGATTCTCCAAGCAAGAATGCTGGAATGGGTAGCCACTCTCTTCTCCAGGGGTTATTCCCGACCCAGGGATCGAATCCAGGTCCCCTGCATTGCTGGCAGAGCCTTTTACCATTTGAACCACCAGGGAAGCTGCTCAGATACTACTATCATGACAATATTAAAAATGAAGAACTGGGCACAAAAACTTTGACTAACTTTCCAAGATCATATATCTGGACAGTCAGTGAGCTGGAGTTTCAAATCAGGCAGTCTTGCTCTAGAATGCAAGGTCTACAAATAAGTTGGAATTGTTCTGATTGCTATTGTAACTTGATTATAGTCCTATGTCAACAAGGGCCTTACTCATCTCAGGTATGTGTTTGTCCTCAAATTTGTGAACAAAATCTTCTTACATTTGATATCCCTTGCATGCAAGCTCAGGTCAGTGGTAGAAAGAAGCACATCCCAATATGCAAATGATCAGACATTTTCAATGTCGACAACCCACTGGCCAAAGCACACTGCAAGACCAAATCTGAATCATTGAAATGGGGATATATAAGAGACAGATGCCAGGAAGTAGGAAAGGTCATTTTTGCAATGTTTACTTTGAAGCGAGTGATATAAATTATTTAGTGCAAATACCATAAAAAAATATGTATATGGAGAATAAGGTTGGTACTGGTCACTACCGTGACAGACAGAACAGAAGAAAATACAAAACAACTAGCTGAAATATTTTGATATGTTTAGTGCACCAAGACTTTATTATAACGGCTAAGAGAAGAGTAATTACCACGATGGTCAGGATTTTTAAAAAGGTCTTTGGAAACTGGGCCACGAATAACAAAGAGACAAGACTAGAGATGTTTTAATAGTAATTTAGTTCATCTTCCCTCTCCTAGAGAAGATGATATAAATCACTTTCAGCCAAAAAACTGCTTCTCCTAGTTCTGTATTTCTCATTTAACAAATCCACATTTACCTCATTTTTTATTTAAGTCCTTCACGGAAATATGACAGTTTTACTAATACTTTGAAATGCTCAAATAAAAAGCGCTACTAAACAGTAATTAAATACACTGCATCATTACCTTTTATAGTACCTATAGGCAATTTGAGTGTATTTTTTGCAGTATACAGGGATATGCTCAGTTAAAAAGCAAAATCATTATAAGACTGATTGGTCTCAACATTTTCTAAGCAGAAATTTAATATTTTTTAAATTCTCATTCAAGTCAGCCTGCTCAGAAAATGCATAAAGTTCAACATATTCAGCTGTTTTTAAGTTACCTGAAAAGGGGAAAATGAACTTTCTTGTTCTAGAATAAAAAAGAATTGCAAAAAGCCTGTACATAATTTTAAAACAGCCTACATTTATAACTTTAGGCTCTCGCAGTGTTGATTATTCAGTAGGAAACAACTGCTTAGCTAAATTTGAAAGCTACCAAAAAAAATCCTGTTATGCAAAGTGTTTCCCTCTTACAAGGCTGACTCCGTATATTTTTGAAATGTATGCAAAATCTCAAGTTGTGACCCAAATTTTAGTCCCAGGCACTTTTAAAAGGATGCTAAATGTTTCTCAGAAGATCCTCTTGTTAATCTACATGTCAGAGTATAAGCAGGAAGAGGAAACCTCTTAGATAAGGATATCATATTCAGAAAAAGGCCAATTTCAGTAGTGGTTTTTCTTCAAATAGATCTGAAGATGGAAGCCCTTTTTTCATCTTCTTGTAGCAACTCAAAGTGAACAGCTTTTACTTTTTCTGAGGAAATTCTCTGGTGTGTCTGAGAATAGGAAAGGGAAGACACTGCCATTAGTCAGATGCTCTAAGATCACAATTGTAGTTTAAGGGTCTCATCTCCTAGTCTAGATTGACTCTCTACTTTCTTGAGGTTAACCTCTCAATTAACTGGCATTAGAATTTGCCCTCAGGAGCACTCTCAAGGCACACCTTCAGGGCAAGCATTTGGTACCTAAGGTCCAATTTGGCACTCCCAACTTGCCTCACTGAGAACCTCCCTCCCACAGGTTCAGCAAAAGCACTCCTAGGAAATAGGAGTAACTGGCTCACACTACAGTTACACCTCCTCCCACTAAAGATCCACCTCCCAGCCATCAAAGAGAGAACTTCTCTATGAAAGAGTCTCAGAAGTTCTAGAAATTAGAATGGAGCCCATCAGCAGAAAATTCCAATGTTCTGGGTACCCACAGCAGCCTTTAAAGAGGGGTATGAGGCACAGTTCCCGAAACAGATCTCCTAGGACCTTTCTACTCTGTGTCACGTGGGGAACAGGCAGAGAGGAGCCAGGGTCAGGGCTGGCCCAGCAAGGGCAGGGCTTACGTCAGTGGTTTCTTAGACTGCTAGATCTAAGTATGGCCGACTTGATCTATGGCAAATTCATTCTCTTCCTCAGAAGTCCTTGTCCATCTCTCTCTGCGTTCTTATTTTCCCTACGAGGGATACTTTTGGAACCTTTGAAAGACACTGGTTTCCTCTGAACAAAGTTTACTCCTTTGTGGTTTGTATATGAAACCTACATTCAGACCATTTGGCTGAGCAGTATTTTTAAAATAACATTAAACACAGTTATACATTTATACAATGACTTGTAATATGCTTCTTGTCATCATAAGGCAATGGTGACCAGCCAAGAGTCACACAGCCTTGGTTTACAACATTGGGGATGCTATTATGTACATTAAGGTCGACTGACAGTAAGAGAGCAATACACCCATTCCTGTGACTCAATATCTTCATTTGCAAAATAAAGAAAATAGTATCTATTCCACCAGACTCACGCAAAGATAAACTAAGTTACAAATGTAAAGTACATGAAATAGTTTCAGTAAACAGCAGGTACTCGGGGTGGTTGCTTACCACCATCATTATCAGCACCATCATCATCACCTAAGGCAGTGATTCTTAGCATTGCTTGCTAATTAGAATTAGCTTGGGAAGCTTTTAAAAAGACAGAATCTCAAACCAACTAAGTGAAAACTTTAGCAGTAAGACCCAAATATCAACAACGGGTAGTCTCATAACCAAGAGAACTTTTCCTGTATTTTTCCAGTTTCATGACACTGTCCTGTTAACCAGCCCACATTTATTATGTATCTGTATGGCTCCCCAGATTGTCCTTGATACTATTTTGTTATCAATATTTATTAAGCACTTACTCTCCACGCACTGAGCTGGATCTGTGATGTAGGCATAGGTAACCCATGTAAGACACAAGCCCTTACCGTGGGGAAAGAAATACTTTACAGAGATAACAGATAAGTGAATACATATAAACTCTGTGAAATTCCCATTAAGGAGTAAATGGTGACACAGAGGGTAACTGCAAGCATGTTGGGGGAGCAACTTAAGCCCTAATGGTCAAGGGAGGTCTCCATTTGTTTCTCTGCCCTGGAAAGCTTGTCAGAATCTTGCAGTATCCTGGACATCACCCTGGTCCTATTCAGAATCTGCATTTTATGTTCCTCATAATCCAGCTTCAACAATTATAAACGCATGGCCAAGGTTTCTTTTATAGCCCTTGCTCTAATTATTTCGAAGCAAATCGTCAGCATCTTATAAGCATATCTATAAATATTTTAGTGTGTATCATTAAAGATAAAGCCTCTTCTCCTAGGCTTTTAATTTGAGTAACTGAGTAGATGCAGATACTATTTAACGAGACATAGAAAAGAGAGAGAAGCTGACAGGGTGTTTGTGGAGACCGTGGTAGGAAATGAGAGGATGAGAGTTATCCTTTAGACACTTACCAGGCAATCAGTAGAGCTGCAGGAAAGTGGGAGGATGTATGATCCAGGAGATCAGAAGAACCTTCACAGTCAGGGATACACACCCAGGATACACATCAATATCTAGGTGGTATGTAAACCTCTATGACAGATATGAGGGAGACAATAAACCGAGAGTAAAGAAGTCTAGCCCAGGCACTGGGGCATTTAGATGACAGGAGCAGGGCAGCAAAGAACCCTGATATACCATACCAGTCAGACTAGAAGACGGTCTTCCCTGCTGCCAGCTGTTAGGAATCAGCCCTCCAATGCAGGGGGCATGGGCTCGATCCTTGGTCAGGGAACTAAGATCCTACATGCTACGGGGCAACTAAGGTTATGGAGCCCATACACCACAACTGGAAAGTTTGGGTGCTGCAGTGAAATGTCCCCAAGACACAGCTAAGTCCTGACAAAGTCAAATGCATAAATACATATTTTAATCAAACTAGGAGGCAAAGGAGTATGGAGCGGTCTGTGGGGCCTAACATAAGAGAAGGATGCTAAGAAAGACTGCTACATGATACTGAATGATGCAAAGCAGGATGACTACATATCACTATCTGCTGGATTTGGCAACTGGAGACACTGATGAAGAGGTTTATACAAACAGGCCACAAACCAAAATGAAAGTGGTTAGATTAAGAGGCCAGCAGGAATTCCTCAGAGTTTCACGATCCTCCAGATGTGTCCAGACCCATCATGTGGTATGTGGAAAACACCAAAGTTTTTGAATTATCTTTTTTACATAAACTGGATGAAAGAATGGCAAAAAAAAAAATGCAGATGAAATGGGAGAACATAAAAATAATCAATATAGACAACTCTCATGAGACATTTTGCCATGGAAGGAGCAAAATAATGAGATATGAGCTGAGAAAGTTTATGGTGTCAAGTAAAGATTTGTGCTCTTAACCATTCCTTTTTGATTTATTAGCTTTTCTTTACTTTACGGATGAGAGATAATTATAGCATCTGTATCCTGAGGGGAACGATTATGGAGAGGAGAGTTTTGCGATGCAGAAAAAGAACAGGAGCCGCAGAAACCTTAAATCTCTAAGAGTGAAAACAAGCAAGGGATTCTGAGCCCAAGTGTGGGACTGGACTGAAAAGAACTGGCTTCATTTTCTTTCCATTGGATCCAGAGGAACAAGTCAAAGGTTCTGCACCTGTGCGCTGGCAAATTTGAAAATCAGGGTGTGGGAAGTTGAGGGCGGTTGTCTATTGCAGTTTTGTTTTCACTGAAATGTCAGAAAAGTAGTCAAGTGTAAAACAGTGGGAATGGCAACTTATTAGGAAGAGGTAGCCCACTGGCCTGCGATGTGGAGTGTCCATTTGAAACAACCCACTCAAGATTTTAAAGTGAAATCAGTCAACCATGTTGTGTGACTTTCTTCGGAAGAAGATATAAACTGCACAAATGTTCATCAGTTGCTAAGCTGTGTCTGACTCTTTGCAACCCCATGGACTGTAGCGCGCCATGCTCCTCCGCCCAGGACTAACAACTGGTTACAGTTTGGAGAATAGAAATAGAAACTGTTCTGTATGCCTCCAACTCTTGTTTTTTCTTCCATCTGAGGACTCTAAGATTGGTTCAATGCAGAATCTGGTTACACTGAGCACAACTCACACCACATTCAGCAAAAGACATTCACTAAGCCCTTCTCTGACTCTGCTGAGGCTGGTGTCCAGTGGGTGGTTTGGCTTGCAAGCAGATTACCGGGATTACTGGTGATTGTGTGGCTGAGACTTATCTGGCCACTACAGGTCCCACAGAGGTTACAGGGGTTGATTCCAGCTGGCGTCCACAGGCACACGATGTGGGTCATGACCATTGCAGAGAAAATGCCAAAGGGGTTCCTTTGAACAGGGGACTAAAATCAATGGTTGAAATCGTAAGAGATAGTCTGATAACTCAGAGAAGCAAGGGACTAATAAAACTATTATTTTTAAAAAAGGGAAACTAGAGAAATGAAATTGGTATAGAAAGTTCTCTAGGTTTTGTTAACATAGGTGAAGTTTTAAAACTCAAAATTTCAGTGCCCTTTTGAAAAACAATATTAACAAATAGAATGTGTGTCTCTTTTTGTGATTTCATCAGTAGCTGAAATATACTTTTGATACATTTTCCTTGTAACTATGCACTATTAAGCTAGCATAACAGCATAAATATCTGATAATAAGGCTTTATAAGATGTAAAATAAATTCTGGTGTTCAACATTCACTCTCAATTGTATATTCCATTTACAGCATCATCATACTGTTGAAAAGATTCTTAAAATATACCAGAACCACAAATATTGAAATCTTAGCTACTTTAATATGCATGAATGGTAAGACTCATGAATAGATTTGAAAATATGCCTCTGTTTGATCATTTTTATATCCTTTAGGAAAAACTAATCTACATTATTTAATTTCCACATCCCTTCTGACCCTAATTAAGAGCCCAGCAGATATGCTTGTATTGTAAGCATCAATTAAAAAGGTTCAGGTCATATTAGTTATTCATTTATTCTGCTACATCAAAGGCTTCATACTAAGGACATGCTCTTCCTTTAAATCCTTCCTCGCAGTTAAACTGAATTTTTAATGGTAATGTGACTTCTTGTGAATATGTTCCTTGCCATTCCCTTCTCTGAACTATTTCGGTGTATTTTTATATGTGTAAGGGTAATTTGATCTTTTAATAGCAAGAAGATAAAGCAGATTGGGTGAAGAGACCTTAAATGTATCTAGAGATAACTGGATTGCTTATATTTGTAAATTAAGTTCTGGTAAAATAAAACAAATGCATTTCATCAGTTCAGTTCAGTTCAGTCGCTCAGTCATGTCCAACTCTTCATCAGTTCAGTTCAGATCAGTCATTCAGTCATGTCCAACTCTTTGCAACTCCCTGGACTGCAGCCCAGCAGCCTTCCCTATCCATCACCAATTCCTGGAGCTTCCTCAAACTCATGTCAATTGAGTCAGTGATGCCACCCAACCAGCTCATCCTCTGTCATGCCCTTCCCCTCCTACCTTCAATCTTTCCCAGCATCAGGGTCTTTTTCCAATGAGTCAGTTCTTTGCATCAGTATTGGAGTTTCAGCTTCAACATCAGTCCTTCCAGTGAACACTCAGGACTGATTTCCTTTAGGACAGACTGGTTGGATCTCCTTGCAGTCCAAAGGACTCTCAAGAGTCTTTCTTCTCCAAAACCACAGTTCAGAAGCATCAGTTTTTCAGTGCTCAGCTGTCTTCATAGTTCAACTCTCACATCCATACATGACTACTGGAAAAACCATAGCTTTGACTAGATGGACCTCCCTTGGCAAAGTAGTGTCTCTACTTTTTATATGCTGTCTAGATTGGTCATAGCTTTTCTTCCAAGGAGCAAGCGTCTTTTAATTTCATGGCTGCAGTCACCATCTGCAGTGATTTTGGAGCCCCCCAAAATAGTCTGTCACTGTTTCCGCTGTTTCCCCATCTGTTTGCCATGAAGTGATGGGACCAGATGCCATGCTCTTAGTTTTCTGAATGTTGAGTTTTAAGCCAACTTTTTCACTCTCCTCTTTCACTTTCATCAAGACATTCTTTGCTGTTGCTGCTGCTGCTAAGTCGCTCAGTTGTGTCCAGTTCTTAGTGACCCCATGGACTGCAGCCTACCAGGCTCCTCTGTCCATGAGATTTTCCAGGCAAGAGTACTGGAGTGGGTTGCCATTTCTTTCTCTGAAGAGGCTCTTTAGTTCTTCTGTTTCTGACATAAGGGTCATATCTGAGGTTACTGGTATTTCTCCAGGTAATCTTGATTCCAGCTTGTGCTTCATCCAGCCCCATATTGCGCATTGTGTACGCTGCATATAAGTTAAATAAGCAGAGTGACAATATACAGCTTGACATACTCCTTCCCAATTTTGAACTATTGTTCCATGTCCAGCTCTAACTGTTGCTTCTTGACCCGCATACAGGTTTCTTAGGGGGCGGTATGGTGGTCTGGTATTCCCAACTCTTGAAATATTTTCCAATTTGTTGTGACCCACACAGTCAATGACTTTAGAGTAGTCAATGAAGCAGAAGTAGATTCGTTTTTTTGGAATTCTCTTGCTTTTTTTAATGACCTAATGGATGTTGGCCATTTGATCTCTGATTCCTCTGCCTTTTCCAAATCCAGCTCGTACATCTGGAAGTTCTTGGTTCATGTACTATTGAAGCCTAGCTTGATGGTTTCCATATAAACCTTGGATAATCTGCTATTCTGGAAATCATTTATAATGCAAAGAAATTACACTGATAGCACTAACGAGAAAGAAACAGATATAAGTTTCTTTAAGTCTTCATATGGCTTTCTGCTCATTACTTACTCAAAATACAGATATACTCAGTGTAAAGATGGGCACTGACACATCAGAGATGGATCTTTAACGAAGCTTTCTAATAGAGACCATTTATTACATGTGTTCTTTTCACTCATTCTGTTCTCAACTAGTACCTTTTGCGTTGACTGTATAAATGTAAGTCTTCTTTCCAATTATTTTCATTTCTCTCCGGCTTTTCTCATTAGATAGTCACATATCAAATTTTTATATGTGTAATACTTATTTTTAAAATTTATAAAGGAATTAACATTTGCATACTTAATGCTGTAAAATAGCTAACAAATTATTTGTAAAAAACATATATTTGCATCTGTATGTGTATATGAAAAAGTATGTTTTAATTAACATTTAAAAAAAGAAAAAAAAAGATTAAAGAGTGGTAACTAACACTACTACATATTTATGAATATTTTAGGATTACATTAATTAACAGTTTGGTGCTGGTGGCTAAACAGACCAAAAAAACTTGAAGCAAAATATGAAGTCCTCAAATGCAACAAAATTCACAAATATCTGCTTATTTGGTAATACTGATGGCATTTAAAATCATTAAGAGAAAATAAATTTTTCAGAAAATGCTCTCTATATAACTGAAAGCAATCTAGATAAAAAATGACAAAACAAAATAAAAGCAAGATTGAAGTTCTATATCACTTCTTACTCAAGAGTAAACCCAGACAGAGCAAGGATTTAAACATGACAATAAATTAAAATACACAAAAATCCTGACTTAGGGAAAGCTTTTCGAAGCATCACCCCAAATCCAGAGGCTAAGAGAGAAATACCGATGTAGAATATAAATATTAGCATTCTGTGAATGTCAAAATATATACACAAAGTAAAGATAAACAACAACCTGTGATAAGTGTGGTATATTACAAATCTTTGTTTTCCTAACAAGGAAGAGGCTTCAAAAATCAGTAAAAGAAAAAAATCACTAGCAGTCAATAAAGAAGATGGGTGAAAAATGAACTCTAGGTAAATAAATGGTTCTTAAGTCGATTCCCTTTGCTCTATTACATTCATACGTAGGTAAATATTTATTTAAAATATAAAATTATTTTCCAGAATTCATAAAGGTAAAAACTATAAATTTCCTTTTGCTGATACTGTGTAGATATAGTAACTGTAATAAATTTTGGGTGGAAACATAAATTCCTATAATTTATTGAAGGATAATTCTGCAGCACCTATCAAAATAGGGCTCATACGATTGACCTTAAATGGTATGTTTGTTAGAACATATCCACAGATATTGGAGAAGGAAAGGGCAACTCACTCCAGTATTCTTGCCTGAGAATTCCCATGGATGAAGTCACAAAAGAGTTGGACGCAACTTACTGACAAAACAACAATAGCAACAATCCACAGACATATATACTTGCCAAAACTTTTTAGTTACTGCAACTCTATTGTACAAGATATAAGAAAATGTCTAAATGGCCAATCAGAAAGAGAGGACCTGAGTAATTAGATCCACATCATAACTGCTGGTGGGAAGGAAAACAAGGATCCAGCGTTTAGAATATGGCAAAGAGACATTTTCACTAAATTGTTCTTTTTGCTGTATGATATTTTAACAAGCACACATACTACCTCTTAAAACACACACAAACACACACACGCATACACACAGACAAATAATATTGACTAAGGAAAGTAGCCCTATGGGAGAGTGAAAAGTGGAAAGGGCATATAATAAAGCCAAGAATGAGACTGATTCAGAAAATATGAAAATTCATCCTGTGAGGTATACATTTGCAAAAGGTGGGACCCAAAATATATTTAATGTGACAATGAGGGCATAGCCATATATACACATTTGTGTCAATAAGATTTTTTTTTTTCTGAAAGGAGCAAAACTATGTGTGACATGAAAGCTCTCAGATGGAGTAGAAGCTACATAATACACTTAATAGTATCCTTATGGTAGAGAGTGATGTAATTGACAAAAGCTCTCTTTTCATAAAATGTCCTTTATCATTCCAAAGCTTATCTCAGATTTTAAAACATATACTTTATAGGATATTGTTACAATGGATCCCAGGCTTTCTGACTTTACTGCTTAATTCAGTAATACAATTTTGAATGTCTACAAGCTAGGAAGAATGGCATGGTGGTATTTTTCTCCACTGAGAAACTGAGTGACATTGTACTTTCTGACAATATAGTAATTCTATGTTCTAGGTAAATGCAGAGCTGCAAAAATCAGCAAAACCGGGGGAGAGGAGAATGATTTGTTTGTGAAAACTGAAGAGCCACCAGGACATTTATCTCAATGAAAGCCACTGCCTTCTTGCATTTGTATCATGTCAGGTTCGTACAGCTTGTAAAACTCTCTAGCATAAACTGACATTTTATTTTTGACTGGAACAGCAATGCTGAGCAGCAAGGGAAGCTATTATTATGAATGAAGAAACTGCTTTGTGTGATTAGGTCAATGTCAAAGGAACCAGTAAATGGCAGAGCCAGCTATGAGAAACTGAGACAGCATATTAAAAAGCAGAGACATCACTTTGCTGACCAAGGTCCATCTAGTTAAAGCTGTGGTTTTTCCAGTAGTCAAGGATGCATGTGACAGTTGGACCATAAAGAATGCTCAGCACTAAAGAACTGATGGTTTTAAACTGTGGTGCTGGAGAAGACTCTTAACAGTTTCTTGAACTGCAAGGAGGTCAAATCAGTCAATCCTAAAGGAAATCAACCTTTAATATACACTGGAAGGTCTGATGCTGATGCTGAAGCTCCAATACTTTGGCACCTGATGGGAAGAGCCAACCCTTTGGAAAAGACCCTCATGCTAGGCAAGACTGAAGGCACGAGGAGAAGAGGTCGACAAAGGATGAGATGGTTGGATGGCATCATCCACACAACGGACATGAGTTTGAGCAAACTCCAGGAGATGGTGGAGGACAGGGGAGCTTGGCGCGCCGTAGTCCATGGGGTGGCAAAGAGCTGGACAGGACCAAGCGACTGAACAGCAGCTCTGAATACTAAGTGATTCAAGTCACTGAACTCATTTATATTATTTATACATATTCCTGGTGGCTCAGATGGTAAAGAATATGCCTGCAATGTGGGAGACTTGGGTTTGATCCCTGGGTTGGCAAGATCCCCCGGAGAAGGGAACGGCCACCTATTCCAGTATTTTGGCCTGGAAAATTCCACTGACAGAGGAGCCTGTCAGGCTACAGTCCATGGGGTTGTAAAGAGTCGGACATGACTGAGCAATATTCACTTTCATATAATACATAAATATATAGTCCCTCAGTGTTTTTGCTTTTTTTTTTTTTTTGCTATTTATTTTTTCTTCCTCTAAATCTGATTAACTCTTTTATGCTTTCTGGAAATCTTTTTTGTTGTTGCTTGGCTGAGATTTTAGATCCCAGAGGAATATGGAGTAAAAAAGGATACACACATATACCCACCCCCACCCTTCACACACATAGAGACAGAACATATGTGTAAGGATAGAACATATTTGATTGCTTGAGGAGAAAGGAAGATACTTAGAATTAACGTAAAGGAAATTAATCAGTAAGGACCCATTGGTATAGCACAGAGATCTACACTCAATATTTTATAATCACCTACATGGAAAAAAATCTGGAAAAGAATATATATGTATGTGTGTACATGTGTATATACATATGCATGTATTCATGTGTATGTGTGTGTGTGTGTGTGTATGCTCAGTTGTGGCTGATTCTTCGTAACCCCAAGGACTGCAGCCCACAAGGCTCCTCTGTCCATGGGATTTTCCAGGCAAGAATACTGGAGTGGGTTGCCATTTCTTTCACCAGGGATCTTCCTGATCCAGGAATCAAACCCACATCTCTTTAGTCTCCAGCACTACTTGCGGATTCTTAACCAGTGTACCACTGGATTTGTCCATGTGTATATGTCTATACAAGACTGAATCACTCTGCTGTACATATAAAACTGAAGCAACATTTTAAATCAACTATACTTCAATAAAAAATATTAAAGATGTAACAAGAAGAGAAAATGATATCTAATATACAGACATTCCTGAGAACACAAAGCAAGAGATAATTAGGAAATGAAAGGTTCAGCCTTTGAAGGAGGAGAAACTTTTCTTACTCATCATAGGAGAGCAAAGAAGACAAGTGGAAAGAACTTTGGCCAATTGGTCCTTAGTCTGCTTTCTTTAAGGAGGGTATCGAGACAATGTTCAGATTATAATAAATCACAGATTCATGACAAATACATTGTATTTATCACATAATGATATTCTCCACATAATGATACTCACATATTATAAACCTCTGTCAGGACTAAGGAAGAAAATGCAATCATATCTGTCTTACATTTAAAGTTTTAATAGATTTATTAGAAGGATAAAAAGATAAGCAAGCGATGTTCAGAATAGACTGAGGGGTATAAGATAGCTTAGTGATGAAAATATTTGATTCAGTAAAAATAAAATTAAATGTCTGAGAGGACTGTGTGACCTCTTAAGCCTTATGGATAGGAAGATTTCTGTCATGAACACGTGTACCTGCTTTATCCTCAATGCCAGATTGCAAGCATCCTAAGAGTGAAAACTTCATTTTATATCTATCTTCTATAATGCATTCTATAAAACATCAGTGTCATAGACGGCCTTTATATTCTTACACTAAAGAAACCGTTATTTGATATATAAAACTACCAAAGACTTATATGTTTGTGTGTTTCCTGAATCATACAGGCATGAAATGAAATAACTGTATTGGTTCTTCCACTTACAAACAGAGAAGTCTGTTTAACGTAAAGTAAGTTTAACAATCATTATTCTATGACTTTTCCATGAAGATTAAACAACTCACATAAAGCACAAGATAGAACATATAGCCCACGGTAAACCTGCCATAAGTGTAAGTAGTCATCACTTAGTAGTCTTCATCAACTGATTTATAAGTTGATCAAATGATGGTCACCTTGCCTAAAGGAAGAAATCACGCACTTCCTTTCAAAATACTGGAGATGGGAATATTATGGATGTTCACTGCATCTCATACAATGCTATAGTCTGGTCATTCTCAAATCAGCTATTCACACTTTTAAGTACTTCCTAAGTTTGAAATTAACTACTGCATAGTTTTTCATGGTAAGATATAACTGAGAAAGCTTACATCAAGTTTAGTTGCATGATTTGACCTGACAAAATGTCCACATCTATCTAAAAATGGACTCAGTGTTTCCTATCAACTTTATGTCATTCTCCAAAAGTAGATATAAGATATAAGACTCCAGATTAGGAGCCGTGAGCCAGAGTCCTCCCTGTGAAGTACAATGGCTCTCAAAAACAGGATGCATCTTGGCTCCAAACTGCTTTTCACAATTCTTACATTCAGTATGCGATTGAAATAAAGATCCATTCAGACTCCAGTCTCACTGCAGATAAATAAGTGATGAGCAAAGTCTCCAAAACAGGTGGAGCTCCTGATGGACGAACAAGCTGAATACATACGTACGCATGAAAGACCAATTTTGAGCACACTTCCTAAATCCCTTTGTTCCTCTTGGGCACATCACGTGATGTCAAAAATTCTTTTGGTGGAGGAGTTTTCTTTGAAGTTTTCATGGGATATGTAGGTTTGTTTCATTTTATTTTTGTATGAATAGTACTGTGATAGAAGATTCCTGCAGATTCAAAGCAACTGACTTACCTCATCATACCTATGTTTGTTTGTGTTTTTTTTTTTTC
>SJYC01059685.1:45-12034 GCA_006408675.1 Madoqua kirkii
ATGATTACCTTTCCAAATAATTTTGTGCTTCTCTCTATTAAAATGAGTTAAATTAGAAAAGAAAAAGAAAAGAACTATTTTAAAAATTCATAGTATCATAAGAAAAGGATAATGTAGTTATATAGGAAACAGCAAGCCAATTAAACATAGAACAAAAGAATAGATGGCTTGACTTTAATCAAGCAATCCTAGCTGGAAGATGATAGGACTGTAATATTAAAAAGACAATCTCTTGCCATTGAAGTATCTGTACTATGGATATAAAGAAACACTGACCTACGTATTTGAAGGGCAGATATTATGTCTTTGCATGATCAGTATCTAAAGTTTCATGAATATGCTCAATAAATGTTGGCTATAGATGTAAAAACAAGGAAACAACAAAAAGGAGGTGTTTCTATTTAGTGCTTTTCTCTATGTAGTAGGAATATCTAGTTAGTATTCCTACTGTGTAAGATTTAAATTTAAACAGAAGATACAGTATAACCTTTATAAAGGTAGAAGAAAGAGACATAACAGAATTATCTCTATGCGTGTGTGTTTATATGTATGTGTAATTCTCTTCACTTGACTTCATGAATTGGCATGAATAAGTACACAACATCCCATAATAACCCTCTCCATTTGGGTTTCAGGATATTAGAATATCTCAGGTTAAGCATTTCTCTCCTTTCATGGGTATCTTAAAAATGCAACTTATCCCAGGAGTGGCAAGGCACGGGGTCACCTTATCTCTTTTGATAATTAGTTTACTGAAGTAGTCCTTATAAAAGGAATTTCTTTAGGAAATATGATAAGAAATAAATCACCAGGACAAAGGGGGCTCGGGAGAATGGAAATGAATGTGAATCATATCAAAGACAAACATCATTAACTTCATAAGGTCAAGAGGTTTGGGGAGAGAATTGCAATAAATGGTGCATTTATTAAAAAGTAAGGAATTCTGTGGTTTTAGGATTCCAGTTTTCCTCAGAACTTTAAATTCAAGGATGGGTAAAAGCTATTCCTTCAGGCTTATCTTTAATAAAAGTCTACTTCAGTGCATTCCTAGGAATATGCTTGGCCTCTAGCTTCTCTTTGAAGGAACTATATTTTCCCTCCTGGAGAGTATTATTTACGTATCTAACTGTGGGTTCATATTATGGGTGATATTAAGAAGCCATTTTTGGATCTATTTTTTTAATGTCATTTATTAACACAAGGATGCTTAGAGAAAGGCACCCAACAGAGTTTTATTTTTTGGTTTTGATTTTGCCATTTTCATTCATTTACAGCAGCCAACTTCCTTATCTGTTATCATCTCTTGACCAAATCAGTGCTACACTCTCTCTGGTCAGCTTGATATTCCAATTTCTTTGGATCAATGATAGAAATATTAAATAAAAAAGCAAGAGACACAGATCAAAAGATTTTACTCTCCTCTCTTCTCCATCAATCATAATTTCAAGTACTAGAGGAGATTGGACAAACAACTGCTACACAAGCATAATTAATGAAAAGAAAAAAAATAACAGGAGACTTTTAGACATTTCATGATTTGTAAAACAATCAAGTGGACTCTAGCATACTTTGTTTAACAGATGATTTTTACATCTTTTACTTCCCATAAAAAGAAAAACTTCTCGCATGGTGTTTTTAAGAACTTTAGGTCACCCAGATGGAGTTTTCCTGACAGTTCCCTCAAACATATGTGATATAAGAAGTCTGTATGCTAAGTCACTTCAGGCGTGTCCAGCTCTTTGCAACCATACGGACTGTAGCCCACCAGGCTCCTCGGTCCATGGGATTCTGCAGGCAAGAACAGTGGAGTGGGTAGCCATGCCCCCTCCAGAGGATCTTCCCAACCCAAGGACCAAGCCTGTGTTTCTTGTGCCTCCTGCTTTGGCAGGCAGGTTCTTTACCACTCGTGCCACATGGAATATAAACTCCTTTACCTCTAAGTATTCATGGACTCTGCCAGTGAACAGAGAAAGACTGGAGCACTATTTTGCAAGAAAACACTAGTTACTTATTTCCATTATTACTTTCTAATGCTTATCAACTTCTCTCTCATTATAGTAGAAATAAATTCATATCCTCTGCTTTCCAATTAGCATCCTATGCTGTGTATTACACTAAACCACTCACTAAAGTCAGAATTTTTTATTTTTCAAATTTGACCGCTGGGAGCCACACTGTTATCGTAGCCACTGCTGTGTTTGCATTTACCATTTTCTTTCTCCACTGTGCTTTCTATGTACTCACTCAAAACAGAGTGAATGAAGCCCTACTCATCCATGTCACTAATCATCACAGTCACTAGATATAAAAAGGATAAATACAAGAGAGTCTCATCTAATTCTCAGAAAGAAACAAGTCCTTGAAAATAAATGATGATCCAACAGGTTTCCCAAATTCAAGTGTATGTATTTCATTCTGAGACTGCACTGCAAATGAAATAATTTCAGAATACAAACAACAATGGTATAGGTTGGAATAAAAATCTTTCCTGAATGGATAACTGCTAAGTTTTCAGTGGAATCATTATGTCCCTAAAAACCATATATTTCCTCCCTCAACATCATGAAATTTGGGGTAATCACCAACCAATCCACTATACTTATAACTTGCCTTCCTCGATCAAGGTCCTTTTAATTGTTGCTACAAAAAAAAAAATATATATATATATATATGTGTCCTTCAAGCAGTAGGGAACTTGAAAATATGATGTTTGCCCAAATTGTTTTCCATGAACCTGTAGTCAGCTATGTCTAGTTCAAGTTGAGCTGGTTAAGACTGGTTAGGACCAATGACCCTCCATCTGGGTATGCACAAGTATCTGCTTGGTGACCTTTTGACATCTGAGAGCTGAAAACTCCATCCTCAGATTGTGCAAAAGCTACCACTGTCTGGACAAGTCCTGTGAAGAGCGCTGCAGCTTTGTTACACTTGAGCAGAATGACGATTACCTCACCTTTTCCTTATTTCTAATCACCTCTCCCCAGGCCTCTCACGCCTTGGACCACACTGCTTCAGCCCCTTGCCTTCAAGGAGATAAGATTTGAGTTTTGTTCTCCCACTTCCTGGCTTAGTTGCCTCGTGAATAATCTCTTTGCTGCAAAACTCAGTGTCTACATGCACCTTGGGCAAAGAAATCTGGTTCAGTAACAGCCACACACACTGTTAACAGGCTGGCTGAAGTCCTACCCAAACTCACACATCAGAGTTAGCTATCTGATGGTTAAGAATTGGAAAGAAAATGCTGAGTGAAGCAGGTAATATTATTTATCTCACAGCACAGATACTACCCAGTCATGAGTTTACTCACATTGAAAGCTAGGTGCTATCACAGGATCCTTATCTGTGTGGTAGGCTGTAGGAAAAAAAAAAAAAAACCTAGGGATCCAAATGGATGAATGTTTTAGGTACCTATGTGTAACAAGCTCTAAAATGTGTTATAACTTGGATGTCACTGAGGTTGTAACCATCACACTGGTCCTAGGCAGCAAAAGAAGTAAAGGTTTCTGTCCTTTTTATCCTGAGGTCCTTTTCTCTTTATAGCACAGCCCTCCCTATGAATTTATTTCCATGTGGCTTTGCCATCAAGTCACCTTTGAAAGTCTATTAGCCAATTCATCACTGGGGCAGGCACATGCACTTTTTGGTATCCTGTGTGGTTCTAGTTCACATGAGAACCCCAAGCCCCCTGTTGTTGTTGTTGTTCAGTTTCTTAGTTGTGTCTGATTCTTTGTGACCCCATGGACTGCAGCACACCAGGGTCATCTGTCCTCCACGGTCTCCTGAAGTTTGTTCAAACTCACGTCCATTGAGTCGCTGATGCCATCCAACCATCTCTTCCTCTGCTGCCTCCTTCTTTGGTCTTCCATCTTTCCCAGCATCAGAGTCTTTTCCAGTGAGTCACCTCTTCGCATCACGTGGCCCAAGTACTGGAGCTTCAAATTTAGCATCAGTGCTTCCAATGAAGATTCAGGACGGATTTCCTTTAGGATGGTTGGATCTCTGAGCAGTCCAAGGGACTCTCAGGAGTTTTCTCCAGCTCCACAGTTCGAAAGCTTCAGTTTTTTGGCACTCAGCCTTCTTTATGGTCCGGCTCTCACATCCACACGTGACTACTGTGGAAACCATAGCTTTGTCCATGCAGACCTTTGTCAGTAAAGTGACGTCTCTGACTTTTAATCCGCTGTCTATGTCATGAGGAGATTCTACAATTTGCTATTGTAGATGCTTTCCTCACATCCCTCTTGAAATGAGACCAATGTGTTCTTTTCTGAATAACTGTAGGTTGCACAAGATGTGTGCTTTCCAAACAGAGAATCTGTTCTTGGGGGAGAAGACACTAAAATAAATTGTAAGCTTATTCTGAATCTTGAGCTATACCTCTTATAATTTCATAGAGAAAAAGGTATATCATGTGTATAGTGAATTTGAGAAACCTCAGGTATAATTCTAAAAATAGAACATACACACACACACACACACACACACACACACACATATATCTATCATCTTATTTTACCTGCATAATATAGTGAGAGTGACATAACCTGAGCTTACTATTGGTATGGAAAGAACCATGTATAATGATAAAATCTGTTTTAAGATGAGAGCTCATGTTTTTGAAATTTTGGACTTCTGAACACTTTAACCTTACTTTTAATATAAAATATATAATTAGAATTGAACTAAATATGGAAAGCTCAGATCCATCTTGCTACAAATTTCAGAATGATGATGACCATCATTACATTGTGTTGACCAAAAAGTTTGTTTGGTAATAACATCTTATGGAAAAACCTGATCAAGCTTTCCAATACCAGCACCTGTACTGTAATGGAAAATGTAACATTCATCTTCCTCATAAAAAATAAAATCCTCAAACCACTATTAAATTATTTCAAATAAGTTAACTGTACTTCTTCAAATAAAGTTGACATCTACAACATGAACTAGATCTTTTGGACCCTGCTCAGTGGCATGACACCATCAGCCAGTGCATAGCAGGTTTTTGTTTAACACAAAAGAATCATTTGGGAAAGAATAGCTGCATTTCCAACTAATGGTGGAAAATGGAGAGCTGGAAACCTTCTATGTTAGAAAACAGGAGTGCATGACAGTGGCAACAAAACAGCTTGATTGTGCTTGTAGCAGACTAAGAAAAACGTCAGTACTCTCCAGATCATGTATAAGAGCCAGTTAAGTAGGATAAGTGGCTACTGCTGAAAGAACTGATTACAAGAAGTACCCGAAAAGAAAGGAGGGATTTTTTTTTCCTTTAGACCTGACCTTTATTGTCAAATTATACAAGAATTCTCAGAAAGACTGGAGAAAATGGTAGGGAAGCATACTGAAAGTAGACTTCTTTGAATGAACGAATCCCTGTTTGAATAAAGCCCACATGCCACTGGAGTTGGTGCCCTTCCTCTAATAGGCTCTCTTCATTGGGCAAACAGGGCACCAGGACAAGAGCAGCGGTGCCATCTTGAAAAAGCAGAGTCCACACCCTTTGGAAGAGCAGGGATTTGGAGAGACATGCAATGGTTGGAGTGAGTCATTCTGAAAGCATACTCCTGAACACATTCTCAACATTCAGAAAATGAAGTTCATGGCAGCCGGTCCCATCACTTCATGGGAAATAGATGGAGAAACAGTGAAAACAGTGTCAGACTTTATTTTGGGGGGCTCCAAAATCACTGCAGATGGTGACTGCAGTCATGAAATTAAAAGATGCTTACTCCTTGGAAGAAAAGTTATGACCGACCTAGATAGTATATTGAAAAGCAGAGACATTACTTTGCCAACTAAGGTCTATCTAGTTAAGGCTATGGTTTTTCCTGTGGTCATGTATGGATGTGAGAGTTGGACTGTGAAGAAGGCTGAACACCGAAGACCTGATGCTTTTGAACTGTGGTGTTGGAGAAGACTGTTGAGAGTCCCTTGGACTGCAAGGAGATCCAACCAGTCCATTCTAAAGGAGATCAGCCCTGGGGTTTCTTTGAAGGGAATGATGCTAAAGCTGAAGCTCCAGTACTTTGGCTACCTCATGTGAGGAGTTGACTCATTGGAAAAAGACTCTGATGCTGGGAGGGATTGGAGGCAGGAGGAGAAGAGGACGACAGAGGATGAGATGGCTGGATGGCATCACGGACTCAATGAACATGAGTCTGAGTGAACTCCGAGAGATGGTGATGGACAGGGAGGCCCAGCGTGCTGCAATTCATGGGGTCGCAAAGAGCTGGACACGACTGAGCAACTGAACTGAACTGAACTGAATGTGTTCACACATTTAGAATCTCTGTGATATAGAACATACCTAAAAATATGTAACAGCCTATGTATTCCTTAAATCTACAATGGAATCCAACATTATCTTCTAGCCAAACAGATACTGAAATTGTCACCTCCTCTCATGGGTTGATTTATAACAGGATTTAATATATGTGTGTATATATAAGAAGTTATAGAAAAAAAGCTGTTTTAAAAGTGTATTATCAATAAATAACCACAGATTATATTATAAAAACAAACAATAAGGAAGGCAAATGGCCTCTTTAAATTAAAATAAACTCAAAATATTGAAAGTCATTGTCAAAAATTAAACCTTGAGACAAATGTTTATATATCTTCTGATTATAGTTTACTTGCTTTGCTTGAAAGACCTAAGAGAAACAGTTTTATGTCTTAATTTAGAGGCTGTTTATTATTTCAAATGGGCAGCAATGTCTCAATTTATAAGCAGTTTTTTTGTTCTGCAGTCTACAGAAAGAGAGAACAGATGAATTTCTGTCTGGTTCATTTCAATCTGTTTTCTTTTGTTACTAGAATTGTTAGATTCTATGGTAATTCTAAGCCACAAGAAGCTGTAGCTGTAATAGGAAATTAAATACAGCAATTAACCTAAGGCTACCCATAATTGATAGCATAAAACTGCATTCTCATATTGACATTACTAATTAAAAAAACAAATGCATACACAAAGTGTAAATAAACACAAGTCAAAACTTCCAAACACATTAGAGCCTAACAGTACAATGATGCTATATTGCAAAAACATGTCTTACTAATTATTTTAAGAGACTCAAATTTCAAGCCTACTCATCAACTACCCCTTGTTGGCACAAGTTTCTAACACTTAAAATCATTTCATCAGACATCTCCTTTGCATTAAATTAATATTAAGAATGTCTAGAAGTTGCTCAAGGTCATGAAGGTTAAAAAAGAATCCTATCAAAGCTCCTTTTAATTTATCATAAATTTGACAATTGAAGATAATGTGATTTTAAAATACTGGCAGTTTATTTGTTGCTCAGGCTGTTAAGTTAAACTAAGAAAAGAGTGGAGAGTATGACATTCTCTCCTTTCATTGAGAAGCTTCATAAGAACTTAAAACAGATAATACCAACTAGCTTTTGATTAAGGTAGCTGTTATATAATATATATTGATTATCTTTCCTCTTCTCTCCCTAGATGGTATATACCATGTAAGAGATGAACAGATATTATCTGTATGTTCTACTTTCTTTAAAAAAGTCTAGGGTTTTTAACTAAACTGTATTCAGTTCTAAAGAAAAGCAACCCTGAATATCCATTGGAAAACTCATGCTGAAGCTGAAACTCCAATACTTTGCTCACCTGATGCGAAGAGCCACTGGAAAAGACTGATGCTGGGAAAGACTGAAGGCAGGAGAAGAGGGAATGACAGAGGATGAGATGGTTGGATGGCATCACTGACTCAATGCACATGAGTTTGAGCAAACTCCAGGAGATGGTAAAGGACAGGGAAACCTGGTATGCTACAGTCCATGGGGTTGCAAAGAGTTGGACATGATTGAGCGGCTGAACAGCAAGTACAATGTTAATTTGTCATAAGAAGCAATCACTGGACTCAATGATTTAGATTCAGCTGATTTTCTTGCAACTAAAAACTGTAATGCATTTATCTGCTATTTTAGTTATCTGTTGTATAGAAAAAAACTGGCCCTTATTTTTAAGTTAAACTGAACTGTACAAACCCAAAAAGTTAAGCATGGGTTGAATCAAAGGAATTTGGTTCATCTCAATTTGCCCAAATAAAAAGATGTTCATTCTTAAAATTCATAACCACATTTAATGGATTTAAAACACTGGGCCATGTTGTTGTTCTTTTCAGCATCATACTATCAGTCCTAAAGAAAACTCAGGGCGTCCCTGGTGGCGCAGATGATAAAGAATCTGCCTGCAACGTGCAACGTAGGAGCCTGAAGAGATACAGTTCAATCCCTGCGTTAGGAGGGTCTCCTGGAGCAGGAAATGACAACCCACTTCACCGTTCTTGCCTGGAAAATCCCATGGACAGAGGAGCCTGGCGGGCTATGGGGTTGCAGAGTCAGACAGGAATGCGTGACTAACACACATTGAAGAAAAAACACTTCAGAATCACAATGAATTGATTTGCTTAACTTAGAAAGAATGCTGATGCTGCTAAGTCTCTTCAGTCGAGTCCAACTCTGTGCGACCCCATAGATGGCAGCCCACCAGGCTCCCCCGTCCCTGGGATCCTCCAGGCCAAGAATACTGGAGTGGGGTGCCATTGCCTTCTCCAATGCATGAAAGTAAAAAGTGAAAGTGAAGTCGCTCAGTCGAGTCTGACTCCTAGCGACCCCATGGACTGAAGCTCACTAGGCTCCTTCATCCATGGGATTTGCCAGGCAAGAGTACTGGAGTGGGGTGCCATTGCCTTCTCCTTAGAAAGACTATGACCCTGTAAACCACTGATATTTCATTCTATTTGACTGTCCTCAGTACTATTTTTCTTAGGATTAAACTTAAATAAACATTTCTGCCAGAGTGATTTTACAGAGTATTATGCCGTGTTGTATTAGTCAACAGAAGCAACTGTTAAAATACCAAGTATCTGAAAATTCTGAATTGCATATTAAGGAGACTGTACTGCCACTGGTAAAAGATAAATGTACAATACCGAACTCCAATTAGCTTCAGTGTGAGTTAGCTCTGGAAATTCAAAGTGTATGACGGATAGAGGAATAAATGGGTGGACGGATGGATGGGTGGATGGATGAATAGACCAAGAATATGGCTACATTTCTGACTATGAATTTCTACCCCTTGATTGTAGTAGTTTAAATTAATAACAACGGTAATCATAAAATGGGAGACTAGACAGAGGGATATTGAGAGTTCAAAAAATTCTCAGTGTTAGTTCATATGCTAAAATGTAAACTGTCAAAGGACATGTTTAAAGCACCAAACTACAAACAGAAGACAAAGGGGCAAATCAGGAAAATAGTATTAGATACAGTTACACAGAAATACTCAATTTCTACCCATATCTCTTCAAGTAAAATAAAATACTGTGAGTAAAATAAAATATTGTGAATCCATGCACAAGGCAATAAACAGCCTCTCCTCCTTGGGTTTTTTTTTTTTTTAAACTGGTAATCAGAAATAATTCAATTTATAAAAACAACTGATATAAATTCAATCACAGCCTAATATGATATTAGAATAATATCAACATAAATAATAGCTTCTGTGTCATATGTAACAGTAGGTAATTTCATTTTAATTAAATGTCAGAATGAAAATCCTATTCATATTTCTCATACTAACTATGCAGATCATGTACAGAAAGAATCCAACAGCTGTTGGAACGTGGTCTTTTCATTCAGAGATACTGTACCTGCTGGCTTCTGATTAGTGTTTACTCATTTTAGCATTAAAAATACCAAGTTTAATTTCTGATATACTGTGGAGCACCATCAATATGATATACCATAATCATACAGAAAACCACCCTGCACAGTCAGTACCCAATGGCATATTTGCACTAATACTTGGTCGCAATTACATGTCAAATAGCAGCCAAGAAATTTCTTTGAATTTGATTCAGATTGTCAAATTACAGTTTTCCTTTCTTACTAGAAGTCTGATTTAGGAGCAGCGTGACGACCAGAAGCCGCAGGGAATGCCTGGAGTTCTAGCTGCTGCAGTCAGGAGCTCAGATATCTTGCTGAAAATTAGAAATACACCCCCTGTGCTCCTGGTTAGTGAGTTTCTACTCCATTTTAGCTCACCCTCTCTTCTTTAGGACACAAACTATACCAACAAGTATGGCAACTCTGAGAGCACTATTGAAACAATCACAGTCTGGAGACTCAGCAAAACCCCCAGTAACTGCTCTCTCAAAGTTAGAGTAGGAAATGTTTCAAAGATATCAACGATCAACAAAGAGCTATCTTACAACTCCCTTAACCAAAATCATGCTACCGGTCATTTTCAATGATGGGAACTATGTTTCTTCTCACTCTCTACTTCTCTAACCTGTACTCAGTATGTAGAATGAGGCCCGACACTAATACTGGATGTGAAAGATAGTCTGCTATTTTGTATTTACATTAAAATAATATCTTTACAAATTGAGGAAGGTATATGATTTGAGACTGGAAAACTGCTTATAACTTTATTATTCTCTTAGATGTTTTCTGCTTGAAAATAAAGAGATGTAAAGATTTTGCCCAAGTTTGTCCTTTCCCTTCCTAAATCCATACTTCTCCTGTTTTTCTCAAACCACTTGTGCATCTCAAACCTACTCATGATACCCATCACACACACACACACACACACACACACACACACACACACACACACACACATACACATACACAGAGGTGGACATAGCTGCTTTCATCTCTGAATCTCCACAACATTACTTTAGTGCGTATTACTCTAGATTACATTCTGTGCACTTATGTATTTCTACCCTTAGAAGGTGAAATTATAGGTGAGACCAATCCACAGTAACAACAACGTCTGCTGTGCTACAGGAAACTGGTAGCTTTTGTTGAATAAGTTTACTACAATGCTCATTTCTGTATTGGGGAGGGAAACTTTTTCACCTGTTTAAGTATAAACTGTGTTTCTTCACAAGGGGATCCCCATATGAATAACTGCAGATCTTTCAACAGAAACTCTTCAGGCCAGGAGGGAATGGCAAGACATATTTAAAGTGATGAAAGATAATAACCTACAGCCCAGACTACTGTACCCAGCAAGGATCTCATTCACATATGAAGGAGAAATCAAAAGCTTTACAGACAAGCAAAAGCTGAGAGAATTCAGCACCCCCAAACCAGCTCTCCAACAAATGCTAAAGGATAGACTTTAGACAGGAAACACAAAAAGGGTGTATAAACCCAAACCTCAAACAATAAAGTAAATGGAAACAGGAGCATACTTATCAATAATTAACTTAAACGTAAATGGGTTGAATGCCCCAACCAAAAGGCAAAGATCCCTATATATGCTGCCTACAAGAGACCCACCTCAAAACAATGGACACATATCGACTGAAAATGAAGGGCTAGAGAAAGATATTCCATGCAAATAGAGACCAAAAGAAAGCAGGAGTAGCAATACTCATATCTGATAAAATAGACTTTAAAACAAAGGCTGTGAAAAGAGACAAAGAATGCCATTACATAATGATTAAAGGATCAATCCAAGAAGAAGATATAACAGTTATAAATATATATGCACCCAACATAGGAGCACCGCAATATATAAGACAAATGCTAACAAGCATGAAAGAGGAAATTAATAATAACACAATAATAGTGGGAGACTTTAATACCCCACTCACACCTATGGACAGATCAACTAAACAGAAAATTAACAAAGAAACGCAAACTTTAAATGAGACAATAGACTAGTTAGACCTAACTGATATCTATAGGACATTTCATCCCAAAACAATGAATTTCACCTTTTTCTCAAGTACACACGGATCCTTTTCCAGGATAGATCACATCCTGGGCCATAAATCTAACCTCGATAAATTCAAAAAAATCGAAATCATTCCAAGCATCTTCTCTGACCATAATGCACTAAGGTTAGATCTCAATTACAGGAGAAAAACTACTAAAAATTTCAACATTTGGAGGCTGAACAACACCCTTCTGAATAACCGACAAATCACAGAAGAAATCAAAAAAGA
>SJYC01059686.1:0-15462 GCA_006408675.1 Madoqua kirkii
AGATGTCCATCAGCAGATGAATGGATAAGAAAGCAGTGGTACATATACACAATGGAGTATTACTCAGCCCTTAAAAAGAATAAATTTGACTGAGTTCTAATGAGATCGATGAAACTGGAGCCGCTTACACAGAGTGAAGTAAGCCAGAAAGAAAACACCAATACAGTATACTGACACATATATATGGAATTTAGAAAGATAGTAATGATGACCCTGTATGTGAAACAACCAAAGAGACACAGAGGTATAGAACAGACTTTTGGCCTCTGAGGGAGAGGGAGAGGGTGGGATGATTTGGGAGAATGGCATTGAAACATGTATACTATCATGTAAGAAACGAAGCGCCAGTCTATGTTCGATACAGGATACAGGATGCTTGGGGCTGGTGCACGGGGATGATCCAGAGAGATGATATGGGGTGGGAGGTGGGAGGGGGCTTTGGGATTGGGAGCTCGTGTACACCTGTGGCTGATTCATGTCAATGTATGGCAAAACCAATACAGTATTGTAATGTAGAATAAAGTAAAAATAAAATTTAAAAAAGAACTAAAAAAAATAAATATAAAGTGTGTTTCTAGAGATGGATTTCTAGTGACAGAAATAGAGTTCAAGACTCCTTGTGAGAATTTAATGAGTACAGTAAGGGTAAAGCACTTAAAACTATATCTGGAGTTTAACTGATTCTATATGTGTTAGTTAATATTTCTGCGACATAACCAGCACTCAAATTTTTAAAGATGTGAATAAGCCAGTGAATGAACACATACATAAACCATTTTGACTTAGTAAGTTGAAAACTTATGTCACTAAATATCTCTTTCCTAATAATGGATACAGAAAGTTGAGACAGTCAAAATGCTTTGAAATCATCCATAGGTGACAATAAAACAAACATCTGAGACTGAGGAGGGATCAAGTATTTTTTATTTTAAATCTTGGTATTTCTGTCATATAGTAGAAAGCTCTATATTATGTCTTAAAATGTTTTGCTTTGCACAAAACATTTGTCCAGCCATCTCATCATTAATTGTACCTTTTTTCAGTTCTCTAGAAATTAACACTATAACCACTTCCAAACTATACAGGACAATTTTCTTATATCCTTACAGAAAATAGGCTCCCATTATTTTCTCAGAAAGAATGAAGGAAGAGTTATGCCTTTGTCAAGGCCTGGGTCCTTGCTCAAAAAAGGCACTGCTGAGTAAGACAATGAGGCTGAGATCCCAACCCAACCAAAATCAGTCGTCTTTCTCCGGTTGAGACCAGCCTTCATGACAACCACATCCGTCTTCTCATCTGCTTCAACATCCAGCAGGCATGCTGCACTCTCATGTATCCATGTTTGTTCCTCCTAGAGAGTTTTTAGCAGTTTTGTCTATGCATGTGCTAAATCGCTTCAGCCATGTCTGGCTCTTTGCGACCTCATGGACTGTGGCCCCCAGGCTCCTCTGTCCATGGGATTCTCCAGGCAAGAGTACATATATATTTATTTGAGATCACCCACAGAACTTTGGGCATCTGTAGGCACTCAACTAATGTAGTTAAAATGCCACCACAGAGACACTCTAGATGACAAGGAGACAAATAACATTCTATAAAAAAGGAATATAGAGGAGATCATTTTTTTTTCTATTTCCAAAGTAATCCTGAGGTGTTTTCAGGGTCTCTCAAATCCAGCTTCACAGAGCACAATTAATTTTAGAAATGTCATTAAGATGTAGTTTAAGATGTACTTTACCTATTCCTAAAATGTCACTAATTAATAAATACTAACTTTGATTTTCTCAGCCTGAAATGTTGGGGTCCCTATTAGCTTAAGAAAATGTTACTGAAATGTAGCCTCTTAACTTTCATAAAGAATGAATGTAATTGTTGCCCTAAATATTGTGTCTGTGAAATCCAAGTTAAAGAGAGTCATCTATATGGTGAACAATATGGATTTGTATATAAGAACAAAAGCCTCTGTAGATCGTCTCAGTTATTTTCACAAACATTATAAAATTCATAATATAATTTCCCTTTTTGTCTTAGCTGTCTGTAATCAAAGAGCACATCAATGTATTATGATTATAAACTCACTGAAAAGTTCTAATGACATAGTTCTGCTGACTTTCAATAGTGGCTATAGAGCTGGTGGCATAGGGAACAAACAGAGCTGCCTTCCAATAGTGCCTATATTAATGTACTCAATATCTCAGGATGCTACATGTGAAACTTATAAGTTTCTAGACTCTGTCTTGAACAAGTGAGTATAATTTTTAAAGAAATAAATTCATTGTTTTTTGTTAACCTGACAATTTGAAACTCTATGCCCTGCCTAAAAAATTCTGATTATTTTGATCCATAAAAATCAATCAGCCATACCATTCTAATAAAAACAGAGAGCTTTTTTTTTTTTATAGCATAAGGCCCTCAAGTCAGTCTGTTTATAGGCAGATGTTTTTAAATTTTAATGTAGTGGAACTCTCAAAATTATATCTATTTAATGTTCTCTCTCTTAATGCTTCAAGCATAGATAGTATTATTTACCCAGCAGTACCAATGTCCCATTGGTTAAACTCACAAAATTGCTTTCATTTCATAACATAAGATGTATGCAATATTTATTCATTAATCCTTAGAATCTTTAATAATAAATTAAGGACACTTGATTTAAGTTTATATCTGAACCATGATTTTCTTTTATTACTGTTTTACCTATAACATTATTTTTTTACTCTGAGTATAGCATTCTTATTTTGTATTCTTTATATACGGATTCTTACAGATTCTTTCTTCATTACGTATAGAGTTTTATGTAAAAACTTATTTTATCTACAGTCAAAATTATTCCAAATTCTCTTTACCTCATTCCTTGACAATTACAGAATTTTGAAAAGAGGTTTTGAACTTCAGTCCCTCTTACAAAATGCAATTGATTAAATTTCCTAATCAAATGTCTATTATGTCCAGATGCCCAGGTTGATAACAGCTCCTTGACCTGTCCTCAGTTCAGTTCAGTTCAGTTCAGTTGCTCAGTTATGTCCGACTCTTTGCGACCCCATGAATCACAGCAGGCCAGGACTCCCTGTCCATCACCAATTCCCAGAGTTCACCCAAACTCAAGTCTATTGAGTTGGTAATGTCATCCAGCCATCTCATCCTCTGTCATCCCTTTCTCCTCCTGCCCCCAATCCTTCCCAGCATCAGAGTCTTTTCCAATGAGTCAACTCTTCACATGAGGTGGCCAAAGTACTGGAGTTTCAGCTTTAGCATCATTCCTTCCAAAGAACGCCCAGGGCTGATCTCCTTTAGAATCGACTGGCTGGATCTCCTTGCAGTCCAAGGGACTCTCAGGAGTCTTCTCCAACACCACAGTTCAAAAGCATCAATTCTGTGGTGCTCAGCTTTCTTTATAGTCCAACTCTCACATCCATACATGACCACAGGAAAAACCATAGCCTTCACCAGATGGACCTTCATTGGCAAAGTAATTTCTCTGTTTTTTAATATATGGTCTAAGTTGCTCATAACTTCCCTTCCAAGGAGTAAGCATCTTTTAATTTCATGGCTGCAGTCACCACCTGCAGTGATTTTGGAGCCGAAGAAAATAAAGTCAGCCACTGTTTCCCCATCTGTTTAACATGAAGTAATGGGACCAGATGCCATGATCTTAGTTTTCTGAATATTGAGCTTTTAGCCAACTTTTTCACTCTCCTCTTTCACTTTCATCAAGAGGCTTTTTAGTTCCTCTTCACTTTCTGTCATAAGGGTGGTCTCATCTGCATATCTGAGGTTATTGATATTTCTTGATTATCTCTGCAATCTCGATTCCAGCTTGTGCTTTTTCCAGCAGCAGCGTTTCTCATGGTGTACCCTGCATATAAATTAAATAAGCAGGGTGACAATATAGAGCCTTGACACACTCCTTTTCCTATTTGGAACCGGCCTCCTGTTTCATGTCCCCTTCTAACTGTTGCTTTCTGACCTGCATATAGATTTCTCAAGAGGCAGGTCAGGTGGTCTGGTATTCCAATCTGTTGAAGAATTTTCCAGTTTGTGGCGATCCACACAGATAAATGCTTTGCCGTAGTCAATAAAGCCAAAATAGATGTTTTTTTTTTTCTGAAACTCTCTTACTTTTTTTATAATCCAATGGATGTTGGCCTTTTCTAAACCCAGCATGAACACTTGGAAGCTTAGGTTCTGTTAAAGCCTGACTTAGAGAATTTTGAAAATTACTTTACTAGTGTGTGAGATGAGTGCAATTGTGTGATAGTATGAAGATTCTTTGTTTGGCATTGTCTTTCTTTGGGATTGGAATGAAAACTGACCTTTTCCAGTCCTGTGGCCACTGCTGAGTTTTCCAAATTTGTTGGCATACTGAGTGCAGCATTTTCACAGCATCATCTTTTCGGATATGAAATAGCTCAACTGAACTTCCATCACCTCTACCGGCTTTGTTCTTAGTGATGCTTCCTGAGGCCCACTTAACTTCACATTCCAGGATGTCTCGCTCTAGGGGAGTGATCGCACCATTGTGATTATCTGTGTTGTGAAGATCTTTTCTGTATAGTTTCTGTGTATTCTGGCAGTCTCTTCTTAATATCTTCTGCTTCTGTTAAGTCCAACAATTTCTGTCCTTTATCAAGCCCATTTTTGCATAAAATCTTTTTTTTTTCCTTTGGGTATAGTTCTAAAAGGTCTTGTAGGTCTTCATAGAACCATTCAACTTCAGCTTCTGAAAATTCTGGAAGAAATGGGATTACCAGACAACCTGACCTGCCTCTTGAGAAACCTATATGCAGATCAGGAAGCAACAGTTAGAACTGGACATGGAACAACACACTGGTTCTAAAGAGGAAAAGGAGTACATCAAGGCTGTATATTGTCACCCTGCTTATTTAAGTTATATGCAGAGTACATCATGAGAAACGCTGGGCTGGAAGAAGCATAAGGTGGAAGCAAGATTGCCGGGAAAAATATCAATAACCTCAGATAATGCAGATGACACCACCCTTATGACAGAAAGTGAAGAGGAACTAAAAAGACTCTTGATGAAAGTGAAAGAGGAGAGTGAAAAAGTTGGCTTAATGCTCAATGTTCAGAAAACTAAGATTATGGCATCTGGTCCCATCACTTCAGGGGAAATAGATGGGGAAACAGTGGAAACAGTGTCAGACTTTATTTGGGGGAGCTCCAAAATAACTGCAGCTGGTGATTGCAGCAATGAAATTAAAAGACGCTTACTCCTTGGAAGAAAAGTTATGGCCAACCTAGATAGCATATTCAAAAGCAGAGACATTACTTTGCCAACAAAGATCTGCCCACTCAAGGCTACGGTTTTTCCAGTGGTCATGTATGGATGTGAAAGTTGGACTGTGAAGAAAGCTTAGTACTGAAGAATTGATGTTTTTGAACTGTAGTGTTGGAGAAGACTCTTGAGAGTCCCTTGGACTGCAAGGAGATCCAACCAGTCCATTCTAAAGAACACCAGTCCTGGGTGTACATTGGAAGAAATGATGCTAAAGCTGAAACTCCAGTACATTGGCCACCTCATGTGAAGAGTTGACTCATTGGAAAAGACTCTGATGCTGGGAGGGCTTGGGGGCAGGAGCAGAAGGTGACGACAGAGCATCAGATGACTGGATGGCATCACCAACTCGACGGACATGAGTTTGAGTGAACTCTGGGAGTTCACTGATGGACTGCCATTCATGGGGTTGCAAAGAGTCGGACATGACTGAGCGACTGAATTGAACTGAACTGAACCTGCATGAAATTCTCTCTTGGTACCTTTAATTTTCTTGAAGAGATCACTAGTCTTTCCCATTCTATTGTTTTCCTCTATTTCTTTGCATTGATCGCTTATGAAGACTTTTTTTTATCTCTCTTTGCTTTTCTTTGGAACTCTGCATTCAGATGGGTATATCTTTCCTTTTCTCCTTTTTTTTGTTTTTTGTTTTTTGCTTCTCTTCTTTTCACAGCTATTTTAACGCCTTCTTAGACAGCAATTTTACTTTTATGCATTGCTTTTTCTTGGGGATGGTCTCCTGTACAATGTCACAAAACTCTGTCCATATTTCTTCAGGTACTCTGTCTATCAGATCCAGTCCCTTAAAACTGTTTTTCACTTCCACTGTATAATCATAAGGAATTTGGTTTATGTCATACCTGAATGGTTTAGTGGTTTCCCCTACTTTCTTTAATTTAAGTCTGAATTTGGTGATAGGGCATTCATGATCTGAACCACAGTCTGCTCCCAGTCTTGTTTGTGCTGACTATATAGAGCTTCTCCATCTTTGGCTGCAAAGAATATAATCAATCAATCTGATTTTGGTGTTGGCCATCTGGTGAGGTCCATGTGTAGAGTCTTCTCTTGTGTTGCTGGAAGAGGGTGTTTGCTATGACCAGTGTGTTCTCTTGGCAAAACTCTATTAGCCTTTGACCTGCTTCATTCTGTACTCCAAGGCCAATTTGCCTGTTACTCCAGGTGTTTCTTGACTTCCTTCTTTTGCATTCCAGCCCCCTATAATGAAAAGGACATCTTTTGGGGGTGTTAATTCTAGAAGGTCTTGTAGGTCTTCATAGAACTGTTGAACATCAGCTTCCTCAGCATTATTGGTTGGGTCACAGGCTTGGATCACCGTGATATCAAATTGTTTGCCTTGGAAAAGAACATAGATCATTCTGTTGTTTTTGAGACTGCATCCAAATACTGCATTTCAGACTCTTCTGTTGACTATGATGGCTACTCCATTTTTTCAAATGGATTCTTGCCCACAGTAGTAGATAAAATGGCTCGCTGAGTTAAATTTACCCATTCCAGTCCATTTTAGTTTGCTGATTTCTAAAATGTCAATGTTCACTCTTGCCATCCCTGTTTGACCACTCGTTTTCAACTCTTTGCATCCCCATGGAGTATATAGTCCATGGAATTCTCTAGGACAGAATACTGGAGTGGGTAGCCTTTCCCTTCTTCAGGGGATCTTCCCAATCCAGGAATTGAATCAGGGTCTCCTGCATTGCAGATAGATTCTTTACCAACTAATTATGAGGGAAGCCTAATAATTCTAGATCTGGACAGAAATATGTATTAATCTTGTAACTCCCAACATCTCAGAAATTTAGAAATAACTGATTGGAGAACCCCGAATCACCTCCAATTCTACAAATCTTAGATGCTAAGTACTCCCTGAAGCTCTTCTGATTCTTTGTAGGGGGCGGCCAGTAGGATGAATTGCTTTTAGTGATATTTTTTGTTTCCTGAGTTAGGCTGCCACACATGCTCTTTCTATGCTTAAATGTCTCCCTTTCTGCAAGAGAATCCCCTGCTGCAAGCATTTGCGAACAGACCTTTTAAAGATTTGTGAAGAGAAACAGAGGAATGACTCAATGACAGCAGGGCAAACAGATTCAGCTGCTAGCAAACTATTCAGCTAACAGTGGCTTTTCACCAAGCCCCAGACTCATTCTTTCCCTCATCCTGTCTCCTTCTATTTCTCTCTCCCTTTATCTTTCACCTCCTGCAGCAAACCAACCATTTCCTCTTGTTATTGCACTGGAAGGGGCTTCCCTTCTTCCTGTATGTTGATGGCCGCTTCCATTCATGCCCACAGCATCACATTTTTTATATCAAGAAGCTTATGATGGTGATTCCCCAAAGAAAATACATTTCTCTGGCTTAAACCAGTTAATATAATAAACTTCTCATTGCATTTGCAAGTGTACACTTCCAGGAATACGTCTGTAGCATTCAGAATAGAAAACTGGGCGAGTAGACAGCTTTCATCAGGCCTGCAGCACAGAGAATGTGTTTATTCCTGTTATGCTTATGAATGTAGGACTACTCATAATTTAAACACTGCTGCTGCTGCTGCTGCTAAGTAGCTTCAGTCGTGTCCGACTCTGTGCAACCCCACAGACGCCAGCCCCCCAGGTTCCCCCATCCCTGGGATTCTCCAGGCAAGAACAGTGGAATGGGTTGCCATTTCCTTCTCCAATGCAAGAAGTGAAAAGTGAAAGTGAAGATGCTCAGTCGTGTCTGACTCTTAGCAACCCCATGGACTGCAGCCTACCAGGCTCCTCCATCCGTGGGATTTTCCAGGCAAGAGTACTGGAGTGGGGTGCCACTGCCTTCTCCTAATTTAAATACTAGAAAAATATAAACATTATCAATACTCAGTAGTAAACATTTTGCAGAAGCATATAAAGGTCATAACTCTCTGATGGTTATTTCCTAAGTGGAATCCACAAAATATCTACCGAACCTCTTAAATATATATTTTTTTCCATCTCTTCTACCTATTACTTTGCCCTCCTTCCAGCACAGGTCCTAGTTCTATATTTATTCTTTCCTGTGCTTACTCATCCATTTTCCTCATTGGCGTATAATCCTCTCATCTATATTTCCTGGGTGTTTAGGATTTTATCTATTTTAGTCACCCATCTATATTTCTCCTTCTTCTGTTTCTAGTATCCACAAATGGATGGCTATAAAATGGAAATAAAGCATATATCTAATATTGAATATTAGCTCAGCAAAACTTTGACTTTGCTATTAGTTTATAAAAAATGAGAAGATATCTTTTTCTTTAAAAAATACCATCACATAAAGAATCTGAATATAGATAAATTGAGAGCACACTATTGATCCTTAATTTAAAATTATAATAATAAATTTAAATATATAGGTATATACACATATACAACCCACATGGATACATGTATATTTATTTATGCTGCTAAGTTGCTTCAGTTGTGTCTGATTCTGTGCAACCCCATAGACGCCAGCCCACCAGGCTCCGCCGTCCCTGGGATTCTCCAGGCAATATTCACTGGAGTGGGCTGCCATTTCCTTCTCCAATGCAGAAAAGTGAAAGTAAAGTCGCTCAGTCGTGTCTGACTCTTAGCGACCCCATGGACTGCAGCCCCCAGACTCCTCCGTCCATGGGATTTTCCAGGCAAGAGCACTGGAGTGGGGTGCCACTGCCATATATAAATATATATTGCATATCATAGTAAGAGATGCTACAGTAACATGTGATATAAATAGAATATGTTCATTCAAGAAATAATTGGATTAATAGATTGGGAATCAAAACACTTTACTTCTTGGCTTTTACTATATTTAAAAAAAGCAACGTAGAAACAAGATTATTTCTATTGTTTCTACTTATATTTAAATAAATTTCTAGGACCACGTAGACAGAAATAATATAGCTGATAATATCCGCCTTACTTTTCATCTCGAAGAACTCAATACTTTGCTGATCTATTTTCTATAAACACTTAGAACTTCATGTTCTAAAAAACTGAACTTTAAGCTTTCATATATACAATTTTTCAACTTCAGTTGAAGACCGATGTCACCAGAATCTTCCTACTTTCAGAGCAGGTGACAGGATGACAAGCATGCCATTATTGGCTCCTTTATTGCTGACAGTAAAACGTGCAGCCACGTTAACTTGCACTGTTTGTGTGGTTAGTGGACACTGAATTAATTATCAGGGCAAAGCCACAGCACATGGGATAAGGGCATGGGAGAGCCACGCAATATCCATATTCATGAAGCCGCATATCGCCCTGACATCACCACCGCTAATTAGGAGCGCCGCCCCTTCAAGTCTGGTTCCTGAAAGTGCTCAAGAGAAAATTTTTGTTTCCCTTTGTGAAACATTCTCCAGCAAACAATAATTAAACAAGGCAAATTCAGATCATCTGCATAAGATACTATTTCATATTTCCATGAAAATTGTGATTCTATTTTCAGGACAATAATGCTAAGTTTTCTAGGACAGAAACCACTAAGCTACCAAACTTTTCTGACCCAATATGAAAAAAATAGAAAAATATTTATGTTTTTATTTTGGATAGGTATGAAAATCCACTGTAAACAAAAAATTTTCTAGGTTTCGCAGAGAAATGTATTTTAATGGGTGAATGAGGGGGCATAATAGCTGTTTAGATTACAGCTCTAAAAAATTGAATACTCTGCAAGAACAATTTTCAACTTGAGTTTGAGATATTATTTGCAGACCTATGGCTTTATGAACAAAGATCAACAAGTCAAGAAAACCAGAAGGGTAAAACATCATTCTCACATGCTTCTGTAGGAAAAAAAAAAAATTGTTTCTGCAACCTTTTCACCACAAATTCATTTCCCCTCATCCCTCCCTGAGGTTGGCAGTACAAATAATGCTTATGGATTTTATCCCTCTGTGTCAAATTCATCTTGGTATTTTCATTACAATGACTGACCCATAAAGACCCTCCATAAATGTTTGCTGTCTGAAACAGACGGGTTATGACAATTTTGTCAATTTTTTAATGAAGAAGTTATGGCTTTCTGTGTCTGTTAGTTAATAATGTGTAATTATTTAACTAAAATGTAATTCAATTACTTTCATCCTGATGATAATTTAGTATTCATGCACTAAAAAAAATGAAAGAATGAATTGGAATCTCTATCACTTTATCACCTAACATGGGTCATAACAGCCATCATTAAAATATCTTCAAATAACAATGGCTGAAGAGAGTGTGGAGAAAAGGGTACCCTCGTACACTTCTTGTGGTAATATAAACCGGTGCAGTCATTGTGGAAAACGGGATGGATATTCCCTAAAATCAAAACTAAAATTAAGAGTTGCCATGTGATCCAGCGATCTCATTTCTGGGCACATAAGCAGCGAAATCTCGAACTCAAAAAGATACACCCAACCAATAATTACTGAGTTTAGGAAAGAGGTGAAGTACCAGGTGTGTTTTCTTGATAAGGTGGTTCGGAATTCTGCACTACACTAAAAAGGTCAATTTCTCAATTTAAAGTATTATTTGGTACTTTCAGTTTAGTTCAGTTCAGTTGCTCAGTCGTGTTCGACTCTTTGCAATCCCATGAATTGCAGCACACCAGGCCTCCCTGTCCATCACCAACTCCCTAGATACACCTAAACAACTCGCCAGTTGTACAAACTTCCTTAAGTACACATTAGTTAGGTTCATGTGAAACTGTCATAGAGTAATCAATTATTTGAGAGGCGTTTCCAGTGATATAATGATCATAACATTCTGGAATTAAGTCATAGCGTGTGGAAATATTTCAATTATTAAATGATGAATGGTTTAACCTTAACAGACGTCAACCTAACAATAAAAGTGTCAAATTATAAAAGTAAGATAACTTTTATTCATCATGACTTAAACCAAAATGTGGATAAGTGGAAGGAATTACTTCCATTTATAAGGAAAATAGGGTGGAGAGGCCGTGTTTACTGGACACTGACGAATGCATTAGACAAACTTCTTTGCAGTAGTTTGTATAATGCAGGGTTTTCATTAGCAAGACCCCGGACTACTCAGCCATAAAAATGAATGAAATAATGTCATTTGCAGCAATATGGATGCAACAATAGATTACCATAGTAAGTCAGTCAAAAAGAAAAAGGCAAATACCGTAACGTATCATTTGTATATGGAATCATGAACTTACCTAAGAAGCAGAAACAGAATCATGAGCACAGCGAACAGACTGGTGATGGCCAAGGGTGGGGGCTGGGAGAGGTACTGAGGGGGAGGTTAGGATCAGCAGATGTAAGCTTTCATAAAGAGAATGGATAAACTGTAAAGCACTATATTCAACAGAGCTGAATCCAATATCCCATGATAAAACATAAGGGAAAAGAATGTTGAAAATAGTATAGATGTATAACTGAATCACTTTGCTGCAGAGCAGCAATTAGGTTGCAAATCAAGTGTACCTCAATTAATAATAACGATGGTGATCAAGAAGCTGTTTGGAGAAAGAACAAGCGGCACCAGCACACGGGGCCATCGTCACCGCTGAAGGGGTTGTCGGTGACCTCTCTCCTCACACCCCTGTTCCCAGGCGTGCAGAGTCCAAGTATCCTTTCAGCTGGAGAATCTTCAGCACAGCCTGGCCCAAGTGGGCTCTTGGCAACAGCTATTTGCACTGTTGGCTCTGAGTAGGTATAAGTGTGAAGCTTTGAATTGCTAAGGATGCTTACCATGAATGAGTAAATGTTTAATTTAATTTTGCCTAAGGCACCAGACTTACAAAGCCATCAGCCCATATTTGGAAATAGTCTCTCCACTTAGTGATTTTGTTGAATTGTCACTCCGCTCTAATCTTTAGCCAGAAGGAAAGCTAGGTCCAGAAAGAATGGGAGTGAAGATGAATTCCTTAAGGGGTTCATTTCTCTCTCTCATCAAACAAGTTGTGAAAAGTTTTGTAGAGACTGGATCAATGATTCTTCCCAGAACAGCTTTTTAACTGCTATGGAGAGAAATTTTGAAAGATATATATTTTTCATAAGGGGTAAAGGCTCTTTGTACCTCAGATACTCAGATGACACTGCCCTTATGGCAGAAATCAAAGAATTTGCAGATAGATTCTTTACCAGATGTGTATAAGAGACAGGTATTGTAATGTAGAATAAAGTAAAAATAAAATTTAAAAAAGAACTAAAAAAAATAAATATAAAGTGTGTTTCTAGAGATGGATTTCTAGTGACAGAAATAGAGTCAAGACTCCTTGTGAGAATTTAATGAGTACAGTAAGGGTAAAGCACTTAAAACTATATCTGGAGTTTAACTGATTCTATATGTGTTAGTTAATATTTCTGCGATATAACCAGCACTCAAATTTTTAAAGATGTGAATAAGCCAGTGAATGAACACATACATAAACCATTTTGACTTAGTAAGTTGAAAACTTATGTCACTAAATATCTCTTTCCTAATAATGGATACAGAAAGTTGAGACAGTCAAAATGCTTTGAAATCATCCATAGGTGACAATAAAACAAACATCTGAGACTGAGGAGGGATCAAGTATTTTTTATTTTAAATCTTGGTATTTCTGTCATGTAGTAGAAAGCTCTATATTATGTCTTAAAATGTTTTGCTTTGCACAAAACATTTGTCCAGCCATCTCATCATTAATTGTACCTTTTTTCAGTTCTCTAGAAATTAACACTATAACCACTTCCGAACTATACAGGACAATTTTCTTATATCCTTACAGAAAATAGGCTCCCATTATTTTCTCAGAAAGAATGAAGGAAGAGTTATGCCTTTGTCAAGGCCTGGGTCCTTGCTCAAAAAAGGCACTGCTGAGTAAGACAATGAGGCTGAGATCCCAACCCAACCAAAATCAGTCGTCTTTCTCCGGTTGAGACCAGCCTTCATGACAACCACATCCGTCTTCTCATCTGCTTCAACATCCAGCAGGCATGCTGCACTCTCATGTATCCATGTTTGTTCCTCCTAGAGAGTTTTTAGCAGTTTTGTCTATGCATGTGCTAAATCGCTTCAGCCATGTCTGGCTCTTTGCGACCTCATGGACTGTGGCCCCCAGGCTCCTCTGTCCATGGGATTCTCCAGGCAAGAGTACATATATATTTATTTGAGATCACCCACAGAACTTTGGGCATCTGTAGGCACTCAACTAATGTAGTTAAAATGCCACCACAGAGACACTCTAGATGACAAGGAGACAAATAACATTCTATAAAAAAGGAATATAGAGGAGATCATTTTTTTTTCTATTTCCAAAGTAATCCTGAGGTGTTTTCAGGGTCTCTCAAATCCAGCTTCACAGAGCACAATTAATTTTAGAAATGTCATTAAGATGTAGTTTAAGATGTACTTTACCTATTCCTAAAATGTCACTAATTAATAAATACTAACTTTGATTTTCTCAGCCTGAAATGTTGGGGTCCCTATTAGCTTAAGAAAATGTTACTGAAATGTAGCCTCTTAACTTTCATAAAGAATGAATGTAATTGTTGCCCTAAATATTGTGTCTGTGAAATCCAAGTTAAAGAGAGTCATCTATATGGTGAACAATATGGATTTGTATATAAGAACAAAAGCCTCTGTAGATCGTCTCAGTTATTTTCACAAACATTATAAAATTCATAATATAATTTCCCTTTTTGTCTTAGCTGTCTGTAATCAAAGAGCACATCAATGTATTATGATTATAAACTCACTGAAAAGTTCTAATGACATAGTTCTGCTGACTTTCAATAGTGGCTATAGAGCTGGTGGCATAGGGAACAAACAGAGCTGCCTTCCAATAGTGCCTATATTAATGTACTCAATATCTCAGGATGCTACATGTGAAACTTATAAGTTTCTAGACTCTGTCTTGAACAAGTGAGTATAATTTTTAAAGAAATAAATTCATTGTTTTTTGTTAACCTGACAATTTGAAACTCTATGCCCTGCCTAAAAAATTCTGATTATTTTGATCCATAAAAATCAATCAGCCATACCATTCTAATAAAAACAGAGAGCTTTTTTTTTTTTTATAGCATAAGGCCCTCAAGTCAGTCTGTTTATAAGCAGATGTTTTTAAATTTTAATGTAGTGGAACTCTCAAAATTATATCTATTTAATGTTCTCTCTCTTAATGCTTCAAGCATAGATAGTATTATTTACCCAGCAGTACCAATGTCCCATTGGTTAAACTCACAAAATTGCTTTCATTTCATAACATAAGATGTATGCAATATTTATTCATTAATCCTTAGAATCTTTAATAATAAATTAAGACACTTGATTTAAGTTTATATCTGAACCATGATTTTCTTTTATTACTGTTTTACCTATAACATTATTTTTTTACTCTGAGTATAGCATTCTTATTTTGTATTCTTTATATACGGATTCTTACAGATTCTTTCTTCATTACGTATAGAGTTTTATGTAAAAACTTATTTTATCTACAGTCAAAATTATTCCAAATTCTCTTTACCTCATTCCTTGACAATTACAGAATTTTGAAAAGAGGTTTTGAACTTCAGTCCCTCTTACAAAATGCAATTGATTAAATTTCCTAATCAAATGTCTATTATGTCCAGATGCCCAGGTTGATAACAGCTCCTTGACCTGTCCTCAGTTCAGTTCAGTTCAGTTCAGTTGCTCAGTTATGTCCGACTCTTTGCGACCCCATGAATCACAGCAGGCCAGGACTCCCTGTCCATCACCAATTCCCAGAGTTCACCCAAACTCAAGTCTATTGAGTTGGTAATGTCATCCAGCCATCTCATCCTCTGTCATCCCTTTCTCCTCCTGCCCCCAATCCTTCCCAGCATCAGAGTCTTTTCCAATGAGTCAACTCTTCACATGAGGTGGCCAAAGTACTGGAGTTTCAGCTTTAGCATCATTCCTTCCAAAGAACGCCCAGGGCTGATCTCCTTTAGAATCGACTGGCTGGATCTCCTTGCAGTCCAAGGGACTCTCAGGAGTCTTCTCCAACACCACAGTTCAAAAGCATCAATTCTGTGGTGCTCAGCTTTCTTTATAGTCCAACTCTCACATCCATACATGACCACAGGAAAAACCATAGCCTTCACTAGATGGACCTTCACTGGCAAAGTAATTTCTCTGTTTTTTAATATATGGTCTAAGTTGCTCATAACTTCCCTTCCAAGGAGTAAGCATCTTTTAATTTCA
>SJYC01059688.1:0-20383 GCA_006408675.1 Madoqua kirkii
ATAAATTCATAGATCTTAATTTCTTTAAAAATGTCCGTAGCCACTGTTTTTTCTTACACAATTACCTATACTCTGTGCGTGCAGGCTCATTTGCGTCCTACTCTTTGCAACGCCATGGACTGCAGTCTTCCAGCTTTCTCTGTCCATGGGATTCTCCAGGCAAGAGTACTTGCCAGTGCCAGTGAAGTTGCTCAGTTGTGTCCGACTCCTTGCGATTCCATGGACTTAAGCCTACCAGGCTCCTCCATCCATGAAATTTTCCAGGCAAGAGTACTGGAGTGGGCTGCCATTTCCCTCTCCAGGGGATCTTCCTGACCCAGGGATCGAACCCAGGTCTCCCACATTGCAGGCAGACGCTTTACCGTATGAGCTACCAGGGAAGTCCTACATCAGGTTGCTATTTCCTTATCTAGGACAATCTTTCTGACCCAGGGATTGAACCCATATCTTTGCATCTCTTGGTTTGGCAGACTCTTTGGCAAACTCTTTACCAATTCAATTTAACTAAAATTTTAGTATTATAAAAACAAGATGAATTTAAAAGACTTGAGATTTCCTGGTCTACTACATCCATCACTGACAAACTTTCAAAAACACATTTGATGTTGTTAATTCTCATAGTATTACCAAATTATGAAATATGATTGTGAACTGTTCATTTAGTGAGATTTATTTTAAATAGCAACATATTTGAAAACATGTGTTAACATATACTGAAGAGAACACAAAAATCAAATGTCATGTAATATGTGTTAAGAGATACATCAAGGTGATCTTGCCCATTTACAATACTGCAGGCAGGGTTATATGTTTCATAATATTTGACAATGTGCAGCACATAAACATTCTATAAATATTTGAGAATATGATATTCAAGTTTCAGAATCATGTGAGTATTGTTGAAAAGAGTAAAACTTTAATGTTAAAAGTCAATCATTGGAGCCATGGACTAAATCTTGCTATGCCACACAGCCAAGAGGAGTCCTAATGTCAGCACTGTATGGTTCATGCTTCTCTAGAACATCTCAAAACTTCAAATATTCTAACTTATTATTGAGGAATATTTGTCCTGAGAATATGGCCATGGCATCTATTACTCATAAATAGTAAGCATAGATCATTCTAAAACTGGAACCTAACTTTAACCAACAGTGAAAAGTTTCTTCAATCGAAAATATCTGCTGACTCCGAACTTATTCCTAGTCTCTATCAATTGCTCTTGGCTTCTTGAGAACACACCAACACTACTAAGTCATAATTCCATTTTAAAAAATTCTATTAATATCAAGTGCAGTGGAATAAATGCACCTTTCTGCATCATTTTTTATGCCCTATGAGTTTGGGTTTGGATTTTATTCGTTAATAAACCTGTTTTGAGGGGCATCAGACAGATTACTAAAGTTATGTCCTCTTCCGAAATTAAAACAGGTGAAGAGGGCTCAGCCTTCATTTGATCATTTCACATCAGAAGGGGAGACACACAGGTAACAGATACAGTGAATAGATCAATAGTTTGAAGACAATGTCTTTAAGCACCATCTAAAAACTGTTGTAGACAAACACTTCAACTGTTTATCTCTGAAGCAAACACTGTCACCTTTTGCTCTGGAGCTATAAAGTATTTCTCCCTTGACTTTTAGGAGCTACCACCTTAGGAGCAGGACGTACACAGCACAAGTTAAATCAGATCAAGTATGGACAGGACCATCTGGGTAAGTCCTTCCAACACTGCCTCTCTAAAGAAACAACCTATATTCATCGATCGACAAATCCTTAAGCCGAAACGATCAGCCAGCCAGGTAAGCACTGAAGACTATACCCACATCTAAAGAGATTCAAACAGCAGTGATAACGTAAACTTTTCTTTCTCCAGTTCTTTGTGTTTAGAGTTTAGGACTTTTAGATCTCTATATCTAAGAGATGTAAAGCACTCAGGTCTATTGTAAGGACTGCCTTATTCTATAATAATATGAAATGATGTTTTTATTAACATGCTGGTCGTTGTATCAAGAAATTTGCCATACATTATCTTTTGCTCACGATAGTCCTATAATGTATGTACCTTTCACAGGTGTGTGTGTGCAAATATATATATGGAAATCTAAAGAAATTAGGTAATTGAAGTGAAGTCATATAGATAGTAAGTGAAAAGCTAGTAGACATGACTTTTTGTCTTATTTCAACATGTTTTCATCAAATGATTAATCAGATAAAATTCATTTCAGGAATGCCACGAAAAGCCAATCTCTAGTGCATGTGCTTGCTGATGCCTAAAATTCTATCATTAAAGAGACATTCTTTAGTAGGGAGCTATTCGACTTTCATTAATATGAAAAAAAAATAACCCACTGATTATAGGATTATATTAAGCCATATCAATGTTTTAGCCGCTGGTGTGACAGAAAGCTTGCTTTTTGTCTGTTTTTTTAAGTTTGATTGGTGTATAACTGATTTACAATTTCGTGCTAGGTTCAGGTGTACCGCAAAGTGAATCAGTTAGATATATACATTTATTGACTCTTTTTAGATTCTTTACCCATATAGGCCATTATAGAGTACTGAGTGGAGTTCCCTGTGCTACACAGTAGGTTCTTATTAGTTAGGTTTTATATACAGCAGTGTGTATGTCAATCCCAGTCTACTAGCTTAGCTTTGTTGGTTAGAATATCCTCACTTTGGTAGATGTATAAACTTGAAATGACACAATAGGCAACATTTTGTTCCACATACTCTAAAAAACATCCTAGCATGGAAAGATGCCCAAGTAAAGCCCATATAGGACTTTGACTCCTCATTGCAATTATTCAAGATCAGTCCCACCTCCCCATCTTCCCCGCTCCCTTCATCCTCAGGGTAAGTGCAGGAAGGCCAAGTCTCTTCAGTTCAATTCAGTTCAGTTGCTCAGTTGTGTCCGACTCTTTGTGAGCCCATGGACCGCAGCACGCCAGGCCTCCCTGTCCGTCACCAACTCCCGGAGTTCACTCAAACTCACGTCCATTGATTTGGTGATGACAACCAACCATCTCATCCTCTGTCGTCCCCTTTTCTTTTCACTTTCAATCTTTCCCAACATCAGGGCCTTTTCAAATGAGTCAGTTCTTTGCATCAAGTGGCCAAAGTATTGGAGTTTCAGCTTCAGCATCATTCCTTCCAAGGAAATCCCAAGGCTGATCTCCTTCAGAATGGACTGGTTGGATCTCCTTGCAGTCCAAGGGACTCTCAAGAGTCTTCTCCAACAATACAGTTCAAAAGCATCAATTCTTCCTAAAGCCAAGTCTTTTAGGAAGACTGAAAAGTCACTTCAGGAAACTTCTTTGAAGAGACAGAAAGCTTCCTTTCCCTCTCAAATGCCTTTAGTGTATCTGACCTGTTGTCTCATTGGCTCAGAAGATGCCTTAGCCAGCCCTGAGGCTGTTGACTCACTGACGGGCTTACAGCATCCCATTCTTGAAGAAAGAAACCTGGCAACAGGAGCGGGATGATAATGACAAGGAGAGACAAACAGTTAGCAGAGTTGGCTGGGCCTCCAAACATTCCTAGGACAATTGACAATGCCTATGTCTGAACCACATCTGAGACAAGTGAGATTAGAATCCAGGAGTGGGAGGGACAGTGATGCATATGGTGGACAGCTGGCAATCATATTCATAATAAACTTCCCCAAATGATGTTAAGGTGAAGCCAAATTTGCTTCAATTCAGCCTCTGGAATGGGGGTCAGTCTACTACCTAATCCATGCAGCTGCCAGAGAACATGGGAGGGTCAAGTGGAATGAAGGTGAGCCCTCAATATCACACCAAGTCTTGGTGACAGAGGACAGAAAGGAAGCGAGAGAGCAGTCTGATCCCCTGAGATCTGCAAAAGGGCAGGTATCCAGGGACAGAGAGGAAGAGATACAGAAAAGGAGATGGGCAGGAAGAATACGAACATTTTCTATTTTCTGTTTCACTTATGGATTACTCTTAATAATAACAGAAAAGATAATAATTCTAAATCCATTTACATATAGCATTTTAAAATACTTTCTCATCTCTTGTCATTTGCATATGTTATATTTTAGTAGCATTTCAGAGTGTCAGGCTTTTGTCAATTTAAGCATTCCCTGATAAATTTCTATAAAAAGAAGACATGGATAAATGAAATACAGTTTAATTTCAGCACTGTAAAATATATCAAATCACATTTAAGAATATGCTTGCTGCATTACCAGGCAAAGCTCTATCAAGCTTTGTGTATATGTACAATTTAACCATATTAACCTAAAAATTGCCTGAAAGAATATACATAAAGTATAACTAAGAAAACTTTACACATAAAAATAAGGAGGTGAAATTAGGTCTGCACAATATTAAATACATTTCAAAGACACAGTGTTCAGCCCTACAACATTCATGCAAGAAGAGATAAGCAAGGAGGAAAATGAAATATCTAGATGAGAAATGAGCCTTATCAAATAGCTAAATACCAAAAGGGCCTTATGTAAAAAAGAAAAAAATGAGGAAACACAGAAAAGCTACAAAATGATATTAACTATTTGGTGTATTCCAAAATCACTGCAGATGGTGATTGCAGCCATGAAATTAAAAGACACTTGTTCCTTGGAAGGAAAGTTATGGCCAACCTACATAGCATATTCAAAAGCAGAGACATTACTTTGCCAACAAAGGTCCGTCTAGTCAAGGCTATGGTTTTTCCAGTAGTCATGTATGAATGGGAGAGTTGGACTGTGAACAAAGCTGAGTGCCGAAGAATTGATGCTTTTGAACTATGGTGTTGGAGAAGACTCTTGAGAGTCCCTTAGACTGCACGGAGATCTTACCAGTCCATTCTGAAGGAGATCAGCTCTGGGGTTTCTTTGGAAGGAATGATGCTAAAGCTGAAGCTCCAGTACTTTGGCCACCTCATGCAAAGAGTTGACTCATTGGAAAAGACTCTGATGCTAGGAGGGATTGGGGGCAGAAGGAGAGGGGACGACAAAGGATGAGATGGCTGGATGGCATCACCAACTCGATGGACATGAGTTTGGGTGAACTAAGGGAATTGGCAATGGACAGGAAGGCCTGGCATGCTGCGATTCATGGGGTCACAAAGAGTCGGACAGGACTGAGCAACTAAACTGAACTGAATTGATATTTTTATTTATAGAAATGAGTAAATGCTTCAAGTATCATGGAAATACACAATTTACATGTTAAAAACACTTACAGCACATTCTCCAGGGATTATCATTTTAACATCAGTATATATTCCTCTATATTTGTGTATTATTACAAAAATATTATCGTTATTTTTATAACATTTTTTATTTTTTCCATCTTTAAAAAATCTAATTTGTTTTATCTAACAAGTTACTGAAAAGTACATTTAACCAATCCCTAATTGATGAACTGGAGAAGGCAATGGCACCCCACTCCAGTACTCTTGCCTGGAAAATCTCATGGACAAAGGAGCCTGGTAGGCTGCAGTCCATGCGGTCGCTAAGAGTCAGACACGACTGAGCGACTTCACTTTCACTTTTTACATTCATGCATTGGAGAAGGAAACAGCAATCCACTCCAGTGTTCTTGCCTGGAGAATCCCAGGGACGGTGGAGTCTGGTGGGTTGCTGTCTATGGGGTTGCACAGAGTCGGACACAACAGAAGTGACTTAGCAGACTTAGCGGCAATTGATGAACATGTATGTTAATTATAAATTTTTCACAATTAATGTAATGTAATAATCAATATCTCTGAACAAGTAACTTTGTAGCGACCTATTCAAATAAAGTAACTCATCTCCAGTTAAAATAAATATATTTTAAAAATAGATGAAAAATGTTGAAAAGCAGTATTATTCAAATTGATGAGAAAAATAATTTTTTCACAATTTACACACGGAAAAAACATAAAAATAATAAACGTAAAAGAGGGAACAAAAGTTTCTAACCTACAGAAGAAATTTCAATTGTCACAAAAATTACGGAAATGCCAACTTAAACAAGGAGATATCATTTTTCCATCAGTAAAATTATTTTATGTTCTTTTAGAAAAGTATTTGGCCTCAAGATCTTTAAATGTTATAAATCAATCATTATAAATATATAAGCTGAACCTTCAACAACATCTAAAATTAATTCATATTTTAAAAATAGATGAAAAATGTTGAAAAGCAGTATTATTCAAATTGATGAGAAAAATAATTTTTTCACAATTTACACACGGAAAAAAACATAAAAATAATAAACTGTAAAAGAGGGAACAAAAGTTTCTAACCTACAGAAGAAATTTCAATTGTCACAAAAATTACGGAAATGCCAACTTAAACAAGGAGATATCATTTTTCCATCAGTAAAATTATTTTATGTTCTTTTAGAAAAGTATTTGGCCTCAAGATCTTTAAATGTTATAAATCAATCATTATAAATATATAAGCTGAACCTTCAACAACATCTAAAATTAATTCATGAAAAATACATAATTAACATTTGATATAATTCATAAATGAAACAATAGAAAATTAGGTATAATTATGAAAATTATCAGACCACCTAGCCTGCCTCTTGAGAAATCTGTATGCAGGTCAGGAAGCAACAGTTAAGACTGCACATGGAACAACAGACTGGTTCCAAATAGGAAAAGGAGTACATCAAGACTGTACATTATCACCCTGCTTATTTAACTTATTTATAGAGTACATCATGAGAAACGCTGGACTGGAAGAAACACAAGCTGGAATCAAGATTGCTGGGTGAAATATCAATAACCTCAGATATGCAGATGACACCACCTTTATGGCAGAAAATGAAGAGGAATTAAAAAGCCTCTTGATGAAAGTGAAAGAGGAAAGCAAAAAAGTTGGCTAAAAGCTCAATATTCAGAAAACAAAGATCATGGCATCTGTTCCCATCACTTCATGGGAAATAGATTGGGAAACAGTGGAAACAGTGTCAGACTTTATTTTGGGGGGCTCCAAAATCACTGCAGATGGTGTCTGCAGCCATGAAATTATAAGATGCTTACTCCTTGGAAGAAAAGTTATGACCAACCTAGATAGTATATTCAAAAGCAGAGACATTACTTTGCCGACTAAGGTCCGTCTAGTGAAGGCTATGGTTTTTCCTGTGGTCATGTATGGATGTGAAAGTTGGACTGTGAAGAAGGCTGAGCACCAAAGAATTGATGCTTTTGAACTGTTTTGTTGGAGAAGACTCTTGAGAGTCCCTTGGACTGCAAGGAGATCCAACCAGTCCATTCTGAAGGAGATCAGCCTTGGGATTTCCTTGGAAGGAATGATGCTGAAGCTGAAACTCCAGTACTTTGGCCACCTCATGCAGAGAGTTGACTCACTGGCAAAGATTCTGATGCTGGGAAGGATTGGGGGCAGGAGGAGAAGGGGATGACAGAAGATGAGATGGCTGGACGGCATCACGGACTCGATAAACGTGGGTCTGAGTGAACTCCAGGAGATGGTGATAGGCAGGGCGGCCTGGCGTGCTGCAATTAATGGGGTCGCAAAGTGTTGGACATGACTGAGCGACTGAACTGAACTGAACTAATGAAAATTTAAAAACACATTGAAGAAATTATATTACCATGCTACAAGTGTTTCACATTTAGTGATAAGATTTTTCATTTCTGTATCTATGTATATGCTTCCTTTCAAGTGTACTTCTAAGAAAGAAAAACTTTTAGACAAAAATGAATGATTTCTTTCTAATTAGCTGCTCTACATTGATATTCTTTAATATTGGCCTTGTAAAAACTAATGCCTAACTTTTATAACAAATATCATTCTTATTTTAATGATAGAGCATAGTTTTATAATTGAGATGATAGCAATTTTTATCATATAGTTTAAGAGCAACAAATAAGAGTTCTCATAATTTAGAATAATTTTAAGGGTGATTTACTTGTTTTCCAAATAAAATGACAATAGGATTTTCTCATGTGGTTTCCGTGCATTTCCCAATATTCTTAGAAGACAGAAAAATATTGTGTTTGAGATGTGTAAAGAAACCATATTCTCTAACCTTCTCCATGTCTTTCCTTGTGGGCCCAGTTAGAACCTTTGAGGATCTGAGTTTGGGAGTTACTGAAAATGATTTACCTTTAATCATCATATGTATAAAGGCTACTGGCTTCATGTAATTCCCATCCCTGATATAATGTTCTAAACCTATCTTAATTCTGGGCAACAGCAAGATGGCATTTATTTATCCCTTCTTAGTTTGATGATTGTTTTTGTTATTGTAATGAAAGCAAACACCAACCAAAAATACCAGTTACTCCAATTTTCTTATCTTCATTTTACTTTACATTCTGAGTTTATTAGACTTCTGCATCATCAACAAATAAGGTTAACCAATCACTATTTTTGCTTATACCATCAGACAAAATGATACGTTCAAAACACACCAAATTATAATGAATGTATAAGTGAAGATGTCCGTTTACATTTTTTCATACTAAGAAGTCAGTGCAGTAATTAGCACATAGTAGAAAACAAAATAAATTGATGCTTAAGGAATTAAAAATAAGCCAGGGTCATTTTTTTTTAATCAATGGGATTAAAAGGGATTAAACCTAAGGTAATCTCTATTTCACTACACTATTTTAAACACTTTTTTTTGGACTCAAACTCCAAATACTGCAAACAATGCATGCAGCTCAATATCAAAAAACAAACAACCCAGTCACAAGAAGGACAGAAGACTTACTAAGAAATCTTTCTGAAGAATGACATAGATGTGGCCAGCAGATATGTGAAAAGATGTTCAACATCACCAACTATTAGTGAAATGCAGATCAAATCTACAATGAGATATCACCTCACATTGGTCAGAATGGCCATCATGCAAAAGTCTATAAAAAATAAACATTTGAAAAGATGGGGGAAAAAAAGGAATGCTCTTACAATGGGAAATATTTCCATAATATTCCACAAATATTTTGTTTGTAGAAATACAAATTGGTACAGCCACTATGGAAAACAGTAAGGGGATTCCTTAAGAAACTAAAGATAAAGCTAACATATGATGCAGCAGTCCCACTCATGGGCATATATCTGGAAAAAACCATGGTGTGAAAGGATACATACTCTCTATAGTCACTGCAGCACTGTTTACAATAGCCAAGACATGTACGCAACCTAAATGTCCACTAACACGTGAATGGATAAAGATGTGCTACATACATGCAATGGGATATTACTCAGCCATCACAAGAATGACATAATGCCATTTGCAGCAATACAGATGGACCTAGGGATTATCATATTTAAATGAAATTAACTCGAGGAACAACAAATATTATATGATATAGCTCACATGCAGAATATTTCAAAAATGATACAAATGAATTTATTTACAAAACAGAAATAGACTTACAAGTTCAGAAAACAAACGTATGATAATTGAAGGAGAAAGACAAGGAGGGATAGATTAAGAGTTTGGAGTTAACAAATACACACTGCTGTATTTAAAACAGATAACCAATAAGAACCTGCTATATAGCACAGAGAACTCAGCTCAATATTCTGTAATAACCAAAATGGAAAAAGAATTTGAAAAAAAAATAAAGATATGGATAACCAAATCACTTTTCTTTACAACTGAAATACAATATTTCAAATCAACTATGTGTGTGTGTGAAGTCGCTCAATCATGTCTGACTCTCTGTGACCCCACGAACTATAGTCTACCAGGTTCTTTCATCCATGGGATTTTCCAGGCAAGAGTACTGGAGTGGGTTGCCATTTCCTTCTCAAATCAACTATAGTCCAGTATAAAACAAAATTTAAAAAAAAAATTCTAAAATTAAAAAACACTGTTAATATGAAGAATATAAAACAGAAATTAAATTCTTTTTTCTTTAAGTCCAAAATTATTGAGAGGTGGAATATTTTTTAAAATTCATATTCAAATTAGAGGAATGCTAAGAGATGGAACATTAAAAATTCTTAACAAATAAAATTCTAATCTAATGAGCAGCCGTGTCACATAGAAAGCATTACCTCAAATTCCAGAAGAGAATAATAGAGAGCTTTGCCTCTCTAGAGCTTTGTCCTGGGTTTTCATTGGAAGGACTGATGCTGAATCTGAAACTTCAATACTTTGGCCACCTCATGCAAAGAGCTGACTCATTGGAAAAGACCCTGATGCTGGGAGGGATTGGAGACAGGAGGAGAAGGGGATGACAGAGGATGAGAAGGCTGGATGGCATCACCGACTCGATGGACATGAATTTGGGTGAACTCCAGGAGTTGGTGATGGTCAGTGAAGCCTGGCGTGCTATGATTCACGGGATCACAAACAGTCAGACACAACTGAGCGACCAAACTGAACTTGTCTCTCTATCTTTAAGCCATCCAGAATTTCAAATGAACACTTTGTCAAAGAAATCAAGAAAAAGGTACAGGAAATTACATTAGGCATCTGTGTAAGGGACCACTAATGGAAAGACTTGGTGTTAGTTCAAGAAGGTATTGTAGGACAGCACAGAAACACTAAGCTTCAGCTTCTTTGGCGTTAGTTGTTGGGGCACAGACTTGATTACTGTGTTATTGAATGCTTTGCCTTGGAAAAGAACATAAGATCATTTTACCTTTTTTAAGATTGCATCCGAGTACTGCATTTCAGACTCTTTTGTTGACTATGAGGGCTACTCCGTTTCTTCTAAGGGATTCTTGCCCACAGTAGTAGCTGTAATGGTAATCTGAATTAAAGTTGCCCATTCCAGTCCATTTTAGTTCACTGATTCCTAAAATGTTGATGTTCACTCTTGAAATCTCCTGCTTGACCTTATAGAATTAACACCAAAAAAGACATATTTTTCATCATAGGGGAATGGAATGCAACAGTAGGAAGTCAAGAGATACCAGAAGTAACAGGCAAGTTTGGCTTTGGAGTAGAAAATGAAGCAGGGCAAAGGCTAACAGAGTTTTGCCAAGAGAATGCACTGGTCATAGAAAACACGCTCTTGCAACAACACAAGAGATGACTCTACACACAGACATCACCAGATGGTCAATACTAAAATCAGACTGATTATATTCTTTGCAGCCAAAGATGGAGAAGCTCTATACAGTCAGTAGAACAAGACCAGGAGCTGACTGTGGCTCAGATCATGAACTCCTTATAAAATTTAGATTTAAATTGAAGAAAGTAGGGGAAACCACTAGACTATTCAGGTATGATCTAAATCAAAATCCCTTACAGCTACACAGTGGACGTGACAAAGAGATTCAAGGGATTAGATCTGAAAGACAGAGTGCCTGAAGAACTGTGGATAGTGGTTCATAACACTGTACAGCAGGCAGTAATCAAAACCATGCCAAGGAAAAAGAAAGGCAAAATGGCTGTTTGAGGAGGCCTTACAAATAGATGAGAAAAGTGAAAAACAAAGGAGAAAAGAAAAGATATATCCATCTAAATGCAGAGTTCCAAAGAATAGAAAGGAGAGATATGAAAGCTTTCGTAAGCCATGAATGCAAAGAAATAGAGAAAAACAATAGAATGGAAAAGACTAGATCTCTCTTCAAGAAAATTAGAGATACCATGGGAACATTTTATGCAAAGATGGGCTCAATAAAGGACAGAAACGATATGAATCTAAAACAAGCAGAAGATATAAAGAAGAGGTGGCAAGAAAACACAGAAGAACTATACAAAAAAGATCTTTATGACCCAAGTAACAATAATGCTGTGACCACACACCTAGAACCAGAGATACTGGAATATGAAGTCAAGTGGGCCTTAGGAAGGATCACTATGAACAAAACTAGTGGAGGTGATGGAATTTCAGTTGAGCTATTTCAAACCCTAAAAGATGATGCTGTGAAAGTGCTGCACTCAATACGCCAGCAAATTTAGAAAATTCAAAAGTGGCCACAGGACTGGAAAAGGTCAGTTTTCATGCCAATCCCAAAGAAAGGCAATGCCAAAGAATGTTCAAATACTGAACAATTGCACTCATCTCACACACTAGCAAAATAATACTCAAAATTCTCCAAGCCAGGCTTCAATAGTACGTGAAGTGTTAATTTCCAGATGTTCAAGATGGATTTAGAAAAGGCAGAGGAACCGGAGATCAAATTGCCAACATCCACTGGATCATTGAAAAAGCACTAGAGTTCCAGAAAAACATCTATTTCTTCTTTATTGACTATGCCAAAGCTTTTGACAGTGTGGATCACAACAAACTGTGGAAAATTCTTAAAGAGATGGGAATACCAGACCACCTGACTTGCTTCCTGAGAAATCTGTATGCAGGTCAAGAAGCAACAGTTAGAAACAGACATGGAACCACAGATTGTTTCCAAAAAGCGAAAGGAATACATCAAGGCTATATACTGTCACCATGCTTATTTAACTTATATTCAGAGTATGTTATGCAAAATGCTGGGCTGGATGAAGCATAAGCTGGAATCAAAACTGCCGGGAGAAATATCAATAACCTCATATATGCAGATGACACCACCCTTATGACAGAAAGGAAAGAAGAACTAAAGAGCCTCTTATTGAAAGTGAAAGTGGAGAGTAAAAAAGTTGGCTTAAAGCTCAACATTCAAAAACTATGATCATGGCATCTGGTCCCATCACCTCATGGCAAATAGATGGGGAAACAATGGGAACAGTGTCAGACTTTATTTTGGGAGGGCTCCAAAATCACTGCAGATGATGACTGCAGCCATGAAATTAAAAGACACGTGATCCTTGGAAGAAAGGCTATGACCAACCTAGACAGCATATTAAAAAGCAGAGATACTACTTTACCAACAAAGGTCTGTATGGTCAAAACTATGGTTTTTCCAGTAGTCATGTATAGATATGAGGGTTGGACCATAAAAAATGCTGAGCACTGAATAATTGATGCTTTTGAACTATGGTGTTGGAGAAGACTCTTGAGAGTCCCTTGGACTGCAAGGAGATCAAACCAGTCATTCTTAAAGGAAATCAACACTGAATATTCATGGGAAGGACTTAAGTTGAAGCTCCAGTACTTTGGCTACCTGATGTGAAGAGCTGACTCATTGGAAAAGAGCCTGATGCTGGAAATGACTGAAGGCAGGAAGAGAAGGGGACGATAGAGTAATGGATGAGACTGGATGGCATCACTGACTCAATGCACATGAGTTTAAGCAACCTCTGGGAGTTGGTGATGGACAGGAAAGCCTGGCATGCTACCGTCCATGGGGTCACAAAGAGTCACACACGACTGATAGACTGAACAGAAGTGAATGGAAAGATTTTAAATATATCTTATGTGAGTAGCACTGCTCAAACCCATCTAAAGCTTCAGCACAGTACAGTGTTTAGTTGTTCAGTCATGTCAACTCTTTGTGACCATTTGCACTATAGCCCATCGAGCTCCTCTGTCTATGGGATTTCCCAGGAAGAATACTTGAATGGGTTGCCATTTCCCTCTCCAGGGGAACTTCCCGAACCAAATATCAAATCCAGGTCTCCTGCATTATAGACAGATTCTTTACCATCCAAGCCACCAGGGAAGCTACAGTCACATCAGTTGTTGAAAGAGGCAACTTGTCATGGAGCCCAAACACTCTGTGGGAGAGAGTGTTCTAATGGGGCTACAATAATATCCAGTGTCCTCCGCTTCTCAATCGCTCTCACGTGGTCACAGCCTGATACTGCTAGATAGAGAGTAAGATAAACTAAATGACTGTCTAAGATAAACTAAATGATTGCCTGTCAGGTTTAGGATTTTTCTTTTCTCCTTTTCCTATCCTGTCCTTATTAGTTAGTTGGATCGTACCTACTCAACTTTCAAAACCTCCTAGGAATAAATGATAATTTTATCCAGGAAATTTCCCATGAAACTCCACACTGGACCAGAAATCCCCCTCAGATGTTCCCTTACCATCCTATATTGAATTTCTCCTAAAATGTTCATCCTCTCATATTTCAGTGTTCTACTGGTTTTTGCATGATGTTGCTGAAACTTTAGGAATTAATAAGAAATGTCTTGTAAGGATAAAGAGAAGCTCAGGAAGTGCCTGACTTGTGATATATTCTAGGGGGTTATCTGTCTCCTTCAGAACTGATGCTTTATTTGGCAAACAAGTTTTTGATACTAATTTGACCTCCTCTGTAGCTTTTCCAGATGGAGGAAGTACTTCCATTAATAGATATCTCTATCTTGATCTTCTTGATAGGTCTAGTTATCACTGCAAATTAAAACCATGACCTTCTGGGTCATACAGGAGTTCATGGGAATTCGGTTAGCATGTGTCCAATTGGTGCCACTGACATTTTAGCAGGAGGATTCCTGGTTAGGAGGGGTGTTCTATGCACTTACATATTTAGTAGCACGCATAATCCTGACCCGACAGATGCAAGTAGCGCCCCTTCACTCCCTGTGACAAACACAACTATCTCCAGATAGAGACAAATAAATACTCCTGAGAAGCAGCACTGGTGCCTGGTTAGAACCATTGTCCTTGGCTTCATTTGCTTCCCAGGTGGCTCAGCGTTAAAGAATCCATATGCCAAACAGGCGTTGTGGGAGATTCCTCAGTCAGGAATATCCCTTGGAGAAGAAAGGCACCCACTCTGTTATTCTTGCCTGTGAAATCCCATGGGCAGAGGAGCCTGACAGACTACACACGGTCCCTGGGGTTCCAAAGAGTCGGACGCCACAGAGCAACTGAGTATGCATGCCAGAGTAAGTCAGGCAGTCTGAACTACCAAATTGGGTAGAAATGGAAAAAGCAAGATCTCTAGTTCCAGAAACAAGAGTCTTGGGTTAGCCGTACATGGACTCACTCTCTTCCCCAACCATTCCTGTGGTGCCAAATGGTTGTGTCCTACCAGCTATATCCTCATCTGGTTCATATAAACCAAAGGTTAGAATCTTTACTTATCTCACCCATAGTAAATTTGTCAAAAAGGGAAGACTACAGCTGAAGACAACCTATGACTAAGAGCATCTGGCTCAGTGGCTCCCATCTGTAGATTAATACAAGAGCTTCTCCAGACCTACAAGACCCTTTGGACCCATCAAAATACAATATTTTACATTAAGCACCTGAAAGCTTGTGTTCGTGGTAAATAGTTGCACATATGAATTTACCTTTAATGCCAGCTTTAGAAATAAACATTAACAGAAATGTAGAGTGAAGCAAACTCCTTCCAAAAGCAAAGGAGTGTGAAAAAAACCTTTATTCCTTTTGGATCATTTATTTAATAATTTTTGCCATTTTGAATTCAAAATAAACAAATGCTATTTTGAAAATCAAACAAACATGGGATTTAGAGTCGGAAGACCTGAGTTTGAATCCTCCATCTGGGTCAGTGTGTGGCCACTGTCATCTTGTAAAGTCACTATTTTTAGCAAGATTTTTTTTTAAATCTATAATTTGAACGACAAAAATAAAACCTGCTTAACTGTCAGTGTCATGAATGTTCAAGAGGACAATTATGAGCATGGCGAAAGGACAACATGGGAAATTATGTCTATTTGCTACAGAACAGGAGAGAGAAAATTTACACTCAGTGGACAGCTGGATCCAGTGTTTGCCCCAACCTCTGAGGCAGAGCATTTAAAGCTGTCACATTCAGGTGTAATAAATGCACTGTGTCAAAAACAAATCTACAAGGAAGCCAGGGACTGAAAATTATAAAGACAAATGGCTCGTTAAATGCCAAAGGCTAATCATCGCTGTACAAATAACAGGTGTTCTGTGTGAAGGTCCATGTTTTGAGAGCCCTAAGACTACACTGGTGTTCATTTCCACTGATTTCAATGGGAGAGCCAATGTTTAAAAAGCTTAATTATAAAAATGCCAAGAAAATAAAAAGTCCACTCTCTGCGTGAAATGTATGTAGGCTGTTGTCGGGAACACTTTTCCTTCTGATGAATCACATCGGACCACCAAGGTTGCCTATACACCTTACTCAGAAATGAGCTGGAATTGCACCTGCTCTACACCTTTCTCCCTCTTACATCCTTCCTCATCCATGGAAAACTGGCTGATGCTTCCTGCGCCCCTCCTGTGTGGCCTGAAAAACTTTAATGGAGTGGAATCACATAATCACGGAGCATTCCCTGGTCTGGTGAACAAACTGCACACACTGAACAAACAGGGGCAAACGTTCCTCCAAAAGGCTGATGAGCCCATTGGCGGTTTAATTTAAAGGTGCCCTGGGGTAGCGGAGCCACCTCATCTGGTCTCTTTATGTTTGTGTGATCACAGAACCAGACCGATTCCTTCCTTTTATTCCTGGACTGTGGCTTCCAAATCACAAAAGAATGAGAACCCTCCCCTGAAATGCATCTAAAAACTCAGCTTTGAGGTCACTGACCTCCATGGCAACTGTCCATAACCGTTCCTTATACCATTTGCAAAGCAGCCCGAGAGGCTAATAGCAAGGGCTTATTGCTGTAACTGCCTTGCCCACGATGACAATGCCGGTCTCGCACTTGGAATAACTGAGCTTTGTCCTTTTAGATGCCATGTATCAAAAACCACAGATCAATCTCAATAAACCTTTAAAAGATTAGTAATTTCATCTGACATTTTTTGAGTATATACTATAGGGAGGGACTAGGGGCAGGAGGAGAAGGGGATGACAGAGGATGAGATGGCTGGATGGCATCACTGACTCGATGAAATTGAGTCTGAGTGAACTCCAGGAGTTGGTGATGGACAGGGAGGCCTGGTGTGCTGCGATTCATGGGGTTGCAAAGAGTCAGACACAACTGAGCGACTGAACTGAACTGAACTGTATTTTATATTTTGGTCACTGTGGCTCAGCATTTCACATGTTATTATTTCATTTAATGCCGTCAGTTATGAAGTTAGCACTATACATAACATGTCAAAGCCTTACATACAAGCATTGAACTAACTTTTTTAGATTTTGTAGCAAGAGACAGTGATTTCTTTTTGTCTGAATAGTACACTACCTTAGAGCAGTGCTTCCCACCTTCTTGGCCCCATGGATGGGATTCATGGAAGATAATTTTTCCATGGGTGGGGGGAGATGGTTTCAGAACGATTCAAGCACATTGTATTCGGTGGTGGTTTAGTCTGAGTCGCGTCCGACTCTTGAGACCCCATGGTCCATAGCCCACCAGGCTCCTCTGTCCATGGGATTTCCCAGGCAAGAATACTGGAGTGGGTTGCCATTTTCTTCCCCAGGGGATCTTTCCGACCCAGGGATGATTTTTGTACACTTTATTTTTATTATTATTACATCAGATCCACCTCAGATCATCAGGCATTAGATCCCAGAGACTGGGGACTCCAGCCTTAGAGCATTTACAATTGGGTATTTTCTTATTATGATTGGTGAAGATTAATGACAAGGCCAATGGCCCATTTTACAATGGCAGCCTCTAAAGTTCTCAAGTTTTAAGTAATTGGACAGCAGAAATGGGAGGGCTTTATCTAAAATCCAAACCCACTGGCCACAAAGTAGAGGTTTTCCCCTGTAAAACATATAACGACAATTCCAATATGATCTTAAAACATCCTGAGAAAGCAAAGGCTTGAGCTAACCACTGCATTTTTTTAATTGACTTATGTTTTAAGCCAGGAGTCAGCAAACTGGCCCTCTGGTCAGATCTGTCTGCCACCTGCTCTTATAAATAAAAGTTTTTTTTTCCTTTTTTAAAAAAAAATTTTTAAATTTATTTTATTTTATTCTACTTTACAATATTGTATTGGTTTTGCCATAATTTGACATGAATCAGCCACATGTGTACATGTGCTCCCAATCCTGAAACCCCCTTCCACCTCCCACCCCATATCATCTCTCTGGATCATCCCCGTGCACCAGCCCCAAGCATCCTGTATCCTGTATTGAACATAAACTGGCACTTCATTTCTTACATGATAGTATACATGTTTCAATGCCATTCTCCCAAATCATCCCACCCTGTCCCTCTCCCACAGAGTCCAAAAGTCCGTTCTATACATCTGTGTCTCTTTTGTTGTCCCACATACAGGGTCATTACTATCTTTATAAATTCCATATATGTGTGTCAGTATACTGTATTGGTGTTTTTCTTTCTGGCTTACTTCACTCTGCATAATCGGCTCCAGTTTCATCCATCTCATTGGAACTGATTCAAATTTATTCTTTTTAAGGGTTGAGTAATACTCCATTGTGTATATGTACCACTGCTTTCTTATCCATTCATCTGCTGATGGACATCTAGGTTGTTTCCATGTCCTGGCTATTATAAACAATGCTGCAATGAACATTGGGGTACACGTGTCTCTTTCAATTCTGGTTTCCTCAGTATGTATGTCCAGTAGTTGGATTGCTGGGTCATAAGGCAGATCTATTTGTAATTTTTTAAGGAATCTCCACACTGTTTTCCATAGTGGCTGTACTAGTTTGCATTCCCACCAACAGTGTAAGAGGGTTCCCTTTTCTCCACACCCTCTCCAGCATTTATTGCTTGTAGACTTTTGGATCGCAGCCGTTCTGACTGGTGTGAAATGATACCTCATTGTGGTCTTGACTTGCATTTCTCTGATAATGAGTGATGTTGAGCATCTTTTCATGTGTTTGTTAGCCATCTGTATGTCTTCTTTGGAGAAATGCCTATTTAGTTCTTTGGCCCATTTTTTGATTGGATCGTTTATTTTTCTGGTGTTGAGCTGCTGGAGCACAATCGCTCCCTTTTTTTTTTAAGGTATCATCTATGGCTGGTTTTGTGCTCTAGCTACAATGAGAGTTGAGTATAGTCCCACTATTCCTGGGTTTTGCATCCCTTGGGCACAAGGGGTTGGGTCCACTGACGCAAACACTTTGGATACAGTGAGTCCATGTGCTCGATGTATCATACAATTTTATACAAGGGATCTGTGGATCCTCAGGTTCTGGTATCCCGAGGGGTTCCTGAAACCAATGCCCTGCACATACTGAAGGACAACTGTTGTGACACAAATTGTATGCTTGCAAATTAATATATTTATTTTCTGGTCCTTTTCTGGAAAAAAAGATTACCAATGCCTGCTCTGTGGTAAAGAGCCATCTTGCCAATGCCGGAGACATAGGTTCAATCCCACGGTTGGGCAGATCCTCTGGGGGAGGGTATGGCAACCCACTCCAGTATTCTTGAAGGGAAAATCCCATGGAGAGAACCCTGGCAGGCTAGAGTCCATGGGGTCGCAAAGAGTCAGACACAAATGAAGTGACTGAGTATGCGTGCATGCTCCAGATGATAAAGGAACTCTCCTCGTGGCAGATTTGGCTTGGGAATGACTGTGAATAAACATTTTATTTTTTTAAATTGTGAGGCAACCTTAGAATAGTGTTAGTCTTCATAATACAAATGAAATGAATTCTGAAATTTTCTACAGGAGAGGCGTTTGTTATTAAAAATGTATTTCCCAGAAGAGCACTGATGGCTTTGCCTCCAGCTAAATCCTCTGGCCATCCGTGCTCACATGCCAGCCCGGGGCTGAGTGCCTCCCTGCCCAGGGTCACGAGGCTCCCCTACCTGCTCTGTGGACCCTCAGCCTCACGCTCTCGGTGACCTTCCCCATCACCTCTGCCTCTGTCTATTCTACTTTTAGCTTACGTGTCCTTTCCTATTAATGATAAACAGGTTAAAATCTTCCCCCAGCACAAATAATATTTGCTCTCTCTCGCATCTTTCATGCTGAGCTTCTTGGAAGAGCTATATACCATCATGTCCTGCTCTCAGGTACTCTCTAATCCATTGCCTTTGGCTTTTTGTCTTCACCACAGACCACATGTGCATCCGTATGTGCCTAGATGTGTGTGTACACACAGACACATACACATAAAAAAATTTTTGAAGATGGTCATTATGTTTTGAGAATTCATATAGTGAAATTGCTGAGTGAAAGGTATGTAACATTTTAAGCCACCCAGAAAAGCTCTGTTTATATTTCTTCTACCAGCAGTGAACAAGAGTATTTAATTCCCCAGGCACTGCTAACAGTGGAACATCATCATTTTTAAAAACTTAGTCAAGTGGATTAAAAATAATAGCTTTTAAAGGTTGTATTAATTTGTTTTCTTTGAGTACTCATAATGCATCTAATATTTTCATCACCTAACTAGTAGAGGATTAAGATGCAATTTCCAGCATATGGTCTTTGAAAATTTTTCTTTTCTAATGTAAAACACTTATAAAATAAGCCAGTAATTTTAAAAGTTGTGCAGTATCATTTAACCCAATTATAGCAATAATTTATCTGAAATAATGATGGGCAGGAAGTCATAATAAATGTGACATATTAAATTATAAAAATAGCAATCCAACAAGCCATGCAGCCAAAGAAAAAAAAAGAAAAAAAGTGAAATATCAAGAAAAAACTTGAAAGGTCAAAGATGTATGAACACTTTGACTCTAAAATATTAGGCTTCAGGGGGACCTTTTAGAAACCTAAAAACTCATG